>WYDI02036484.1:0-68095 GCA_009867235.2 Psittacus erithacus | reverse complement strand
TGTGAGGCTGCTGAGGTGCTGGCACAGGGTGCCCAGAGAAGCTGTGGCTGCCCCATCCCTGGCAGTGTTCAAGGCCACAGGGGCTTGGAGCAACCTGCTCCAGTGTGAGGTGTCCCTGCCCATGGACATGAACTTAAAGCATGAGCTTTAAGGTTCTTTCTAACTCAAACCAACCTGGGATTCTGTGATGAAACAAATTAATTTTCTATGGGCTATTCTGTTTACCTTTGGCAATGATATTTTGTTGACTCATTTTTTACATAGCTTTGTCTTTTAGTGTGGTCTTTGTTCTCCCCTAGTTGCTCTTTATTAAAAGTCTTCTATCCTTGGTCTTCAGAATACATTAAAACTTTGTACTATTTTCCCCAAGGACTGTTTATTTCTTCCATTGCATGGGGAGGAAAGACACTTGGTTCATTTTGGAGTTTGAAGAAATTCTCTGTTCCTGTATGCGGACCTCTCTGTTCAATTGCACACATCTTTTTGTAGCAATCAGCTTTTTCTTTGAGTCAAAATTAAGATTTTAGGTTCAAACCCATCAGGCTTCTTGCTCCTGTATCATTGTGGCTTTTTATGCACACAACCTTTTTACTGTGAATTTTATCTGGGACCATAGGAAAAGATGAGGTTTTAGAAAAGAGAAGGACTCAGTGCCAGTATTTGGCCACACAGTTCCTACTGACAGGGAAAAACAGTGTTCTGTTAGAACACCAGAAGATGGTTTGTCACAAAACCCATGAGCTGGAGCACTACAGCTGTTTAATCATAGAATCATAGACTGGTTTGGGTTGGAAGGGATCTTCAAAGGTCATCTAGTCCAACCCTGCTGGTACTGTGGCCTTACCTGGTGGTTTGGAGACAGTGGTAACTATTGTCCAGCCACCAGAACTTCCTGTCATAGTGCAAGGACCAGTGATCCCGTGTGAAATTCCCTCGTAAGACTGAAAGGCTAAGCCCAGTCAAGAGCTCCTTTACCTGACTCTCCCTGTTTATAGCTGTAGCAGGAACCAGAAGAGGAAGATGATGGCGAGGCAAGCTTTGTACTGGTATTTCACACTCCTCTCATACAGGCAGTTCGCTGTCATTTGTGTGATTTTATGTGTGATTTCAAATCCTTGAACCATCACCTAAGTTATAAACTCCATTGTGTTCCCATGAACTGTAAACCTTCTTGTGTCTGGGGCTGTCATGTGCTAACAAGAGACAGGAGAAATGCCAGCGTATCAGTCATTACAGACTCTCTCCATCTAGTTTATGCTGAGCTAGGAGAGGCAAGCAAGGAGCGGGATCTTAAATAAGGACAGCAGATCCCTCTCGGGAGGAATCAAGACAAAGCAGCCAGGTGGTAATATTTGGATTTCAAAGCCAGGAAGGATTTTCGGAAGCAGAAGCAGCTTGATCTGGAAACATAAAGCAATGCATGGACGCAGTGGAGGGTTCCTGGGACACAGAGGCAGTGGAAGCTGCCATTTGAAGGAGCAGCTGCGTGCTGGCACAGAAGGTCCCTGAGTACCAAAGGGGATCTCATAAAACCTCAAGGAAAATTCAGGAGTGAGGAAATGTAGGAAGAGAAACATGTGTGTGTTTACTGTGTCATGTGGCTCTTGGGTATCTCTCGTAGGCATTGAAGGGAAGAGTGGCTGCCTTTGAGACAGTTTGCGAAGTCTGTACGTTTCCCAGTTCAGCTTTGTGGGATGAATTGTCACTCAGATGTTGGCTGTGACTGAGCTCTGGGAAAGAGTGAGTCAAAGCCATGGGAATTCGGCAGCAGTCGCAAGGTCTAAATGGGAGTCTCTGTGCTTAGAAGAGAGAAGATTGTCTAGAGACCCAAGGCAGATAGGAAAACTTCAGTGTTTGTGCAGGGAAGCAGACTGAGGCTTTGTGAGTGTCCCAGACGATGTAAAATCTAGGCTGTAATATCTCAGTCTGTGAATTCTTGCCTGTAGTAAAATGAGAGAAACTGGAAGCAGAACAAAATACGCACGTAATAAGATAGTGAGCAGTACTGTAGGTGGCTGCAGGCATTGTCTGGCATACACACATACACAAGCCAGCCACAAAATTGAAATCATGCCTCATGCATCTTACCATCATTTACACTGAACCCAAGAATAATAATTCCCACCAACAGACAGGCTGTTAGCTCAGGCTTAGTGCCATACTGCTGTAGCTGCATAGCTTCTGACTGCTTTGAATGGTAAAAGGGAGCTCATGGTCTCTTGCAGCATGATCAGAGGAACTTGTATCTGTTGGCAAATGACCATGTGCACCCTGTGCTCGCAGGAGTAAGGTCTGTTTGCCAGCATTGAAGCCATTGGCTGGTTTTAACCATGCTGGATGATGCGATAGCACTGGACTGTAAGTATGAAAAGCTTTCTGGGATCAAGTCAGAGCACTACCTCTTCTGAGGCGATTTAAAAGGAAGGAAAAGCTCAAGAGGATAACATGGACCAAACTGATGGAAATGGTTCTTCTGCATGAAGACCCATTTCTGTAGTTAGTGTGGGGAGTGAGGGCAGTGTATTTGTCTTTGTGGCTTGCAGACATCCAGAACGTGTTCAGGATTGTTTCTTCTTGACAAATTGAACTTAACTGTTGAGAGGGAAATGAAGCTTTTGTGATGAAGGCAAAATATAATAGGAAAATTAGGGATTATTGACATGTCCGTGTTCCAGATTTATTAGGCCTGAAAATAGATGAACTGGTGAGATTAGTTTGTGTGGTTCCTACATATGTAAATGGACATATAATTATCTATCAGTATAAAATGTTAGTGCATATTTACTGTATAATGATTAACTTTATAAGCAAATGAAGATTGCCTCAAATTTACATACAATGTGAAGAAAAGTCCCTTTATCCTCTGTAACTGCAGTGTTTGGCAGACTCAGGAATAAATAATCTTTTGTGGCAAGGGTATGCCTTATCAAACATATGCAGATCAGTGCTAATTAATGCTAATTAAGGTTTCCTGTCTATCTAGTTGGAAAAACGTCCAAATGTTATGAAATCCAGTTAGTGTGCCTATTACCCTAATTGTTTTATATGGGATGGTTCTTAATTAAAATATGTAAATTGATCTTAATTGCTATATACTAATGGAGGTTCATGTTATCTCACTAGAAATGACAAGATGGCGAGGAGGGGTACTTAAACAAATCATTCTGATACATTGGGAAATAAATGACCTTTACTCAAAATGATTTCTAATTGGAAATTTGCAAAAGGAACATTTTGCCATCGATGTTACTCTCTTTTTTAAAACAGCATCAGAACGTATAGCTCTTTGGTGCTATAGATAGGGTGACATTGCAGCTTCATTAAGGCTATGAAACAAATCAACATTTTGAGTGTGTGCTGGATGTTTCAAAATTGTGTGCTACCCTCTTGTTGAGCTTTGGGAATGTTGTAGCTTTGCAGTATTGATCTGAATGGCCCTAATTTTGGAGTTTATATTTTGATCTCTCTTAATCATATGCTTTAATTTGTGATGAAGGGGGCCTACAGGGTGCTGGAGAGGTACTCTGCATCAGGGACTGTAGCAATAGGACAAGGCATAATGGGTTAAAGCTTGAACAGGGGAAGTTCAGTTTAGATAGAAGTTCTTCACTGTGAGGGTGGTGAAGCACTGGCACAGGGTGCCCAGGGAAGTGGTAAATGCTCCATCCCTGGCAGTGTCCTACACTATGCAGGTGAAGTGCAAAGAGGTGCTGCCCACCAGCCTCTCTGCTGGTAAGTCAGGTTCACAGGTCCAGTCACCAGGAAAACTATGCCAATGTATCAAACATAGAATCCCAGACTAGTTTGGGTTGGAAACGACCTTAAAGTTCATCCAGTTCCAACCCCCTGCCATGGGCAGGGACACCTCACACTAGAGCAGGTTGCTCCAAGCCCCTGTGTCCAACCTGGCCTTGAACACTGCCAGGGATGGGGCAGCCACAGCTTTTCTGGCACCTCAGCACCCTCACAGGGAAGAGCTTCTGCCTTAGATCTAACCTGAACTTCCCCTGTTTCCATTTGAACCCATCACCCCTTGTCCTATCACTACAAATACTAATGTAATAACAGTAGATGTTTTAAACGCCTGTATATTTATGTTCCTCTTATGTCCTAGACATCATTGATCTATACCTCACTTTTCAAAGTCAGTCTGAAAGGTTCCACTGTTTTGCAGGACATTGTGACCAATGTTTCTCCGAGGATTGTGCGTGGAACTACTTCAGGTCCTATGTATGGCCCAGGCCAAAGCTCTTTTCTAAACATTGAACTGATCAGCGAGAAAACAGCAGCATATTGGTGTAAAAGTATTGCTGAACTGAAGGCTGACTTTCCAAACCGGGTAAGTACCACTCAGCCTTAAAGTGCTTAGTTAGAATCTCCAGTTTATAGATGTGTGAAAGCTCCCCTGTTTAGTATTTAGTAAACAGAATGCCAGTTGCTTTATTGGCATAGATGTTACTAAAAACCAGAAAAGCCCATCCAAATCATCTTTGGTTCCGTGAAATGACTGTGCAGAAACAGAGAGTGGTCATGATTTTTCATTAGGCTGATGTTTGCATCCCAATAGATAATATCAAGGGTGCTCATCAGTCCTGCTGTGAATAATTTTGTATTTAAGGGCATATTTAAAGGTGTAACTCCTAATAATCAATTTAGTTGTGTATTGGATTCCATTATAAGAGGAATCTTTGTTCTTTTCCTTCGTAATCCAGATGTGAAAGATACTACTATTATTTTTATAAGCAGTTGGCAGCTTTAGGAGAAAAAGAAGTGATACTGACTTAAAGTTAACTTCCTAAAAAGGACAGAGTTTTGTTAGAGTCTTTTGGGCTATGGGTAATATCTGGCTAAAATGAACAAAGTCAGGAGCAGTGGTGCCAGGTAGTTGGCATAAATGGTTTTCAGCTACTGTTCTAGTGGATAAGAACATTAAGGTGGAAAGTAAAATTCTCTTCAGTCATTCTCTTGAATGGATAGAAGTAGAAATCCCAGAGCCTACAGATCTTCTGTCCTGAAGTTATTACCTCCTTGGTTCAGCTATGAACAAAATAAGCTCATATTCCGGAATGTATTATGACATGAAGACAATCAGGGTTTTTTCTGAAGGAAGGGGTTTGGGTTGTTGTTGTGTTTTCTTGTTCCTGGATGTAGACATCAGCAAGTATTAAAACATTTAAGTACATTGTATTGATGGTAAACATTGAGAGCTGCATGTTTGATGCCCAGCTTCACTGGGTATGAATGCGGTTGTGGATGTGGATGGATGCTGTGTTTCTTTGCTGAGGTTCATGTAGCTTTATCTGCTTTGACTGGGCTTCATAATAATCTGTGAGGAAAAGCACTAGCAGAAGTTTCAAAAGTGAAATGGGAGTTTTCTGAGCCCTGGCCTCTGCGTGGAATGAAGAACCCCCGTCCTCCATAGTTTCCAGGGTGAGCATCTTCTGATCATCCCTCACTACGTGAGTTATTACTTTGGGAATGTGAATACAGCTCCTGCATGTTGGCTGTGGCATCTTTGAGGTTGGTGATGCCTACATGGGCGCAGAGGAAGCAGCACCCAGCAGTAGACCTTGGCTTTGCACACAGAGATGTTTTGAACATGCTCATGTACTCATCTGAAAACTGTCAAATGGTAAATTTGTTGCTAAGTGAAAGCAGATTTTTGTTCACTGAGTAGAAAACTCTTGGTGCTTGTTTTGAAATAATCTGTACAGTTAGAGCTTGCAGATTCCCCCCCTTCCCCTGTTTCTGTTCACTCCTCTGGAAAGCCTGTTTAAACTCTATGGGTTTGATTAAAACCAAAACCAGTTTCTGAGAACTGTTTGGGTGAACTTAATTAAGAATGGCCTTTTCTGCTCAAATGATGGCCAGAGATGAAGAAACAACTAATACAAAAGCCTTACCTTGCTACAGTAAATATTAAAAGCAATTCCAAATGTACTCATAATTACTTTTGCTCTGTAGTACAAGTCATTTAAGGTAAGATCTATATTACGAATAAAAAGGTTATTAGCAAAGTAGCTAGGAGGTGATCCCACAACAGCATCCTATCTCGACCCACTAAGAGGAAGTGAACCATAATGCAAAGAGAGCAGCTAAATTCCCCCAACAATGCCTAGGAGAAAAACAGAATTTTACAAGGGGTTGTGCAGAACAGGGCCACCAGTCACAGCTCAGTGGGTAATGTCGTGTAACTGGGACATACTGCTTCTGTAAATCAGGAACTAGTGTCTCCCTTGTGCTGTCTTCACCCCTCTAGTGGTTGCCTCATCCTGTGTCTCTTTGGACTCCCAGTTCTTTCCTGTAGCTTGCAGTTATCTCTGACATGGGGTTGGAACTGGATGATCTTAAGGTCCTTTCCAACCCAAACCATTCTGTGATTCTGTGACTGCCAGTCATTCCCAGTCTTCTTGTCTGTTACCTTCTTCCTTCGATCCTGAATCCTCTTCAAGTGGACCAGGGCAAAAGCCGCCGCCAGCAGAAACTGGCTTCAGTGCCACTGGCAGTGAATGAAATATCTGAACCGGTTCAAGCAGAGGAGAAGGCAGAAAGAGAAACCATCTGGATTTTGTATCTTTGCTTATGAAGTCTCATCAAAAGCTTTGCTGTTTCACTGTGGGATTTTTTAATTGAGTTGATTTAATGTCACTATTACTATTATTTTTCAGTAAAACACGCATACACACACACAGAGAAAATGGATGCTGGCACAGTACAGGCACAAGATTAGTCTTAATTTTTAACCAGGTGTTGCTTTGTTGTAATGATTTGCAGTTAAAAGTGGGATTGTTTTCTCTTCTGGTACTTCAGTCGTCTCAGTAAGGTATTATTTCATCACCTTAGCTGAGACCATTTAAAAAAAACAGTGTTATTCAGCATTGTTTATCCTTAAATGTTCAAAAGATGTGATTCCCTTTGTGTTTCCTTTTTCCATCAGAAATACCATACAAACTGCTCTTCTTCATCCAAACCTTTTGCATACCATAGCTCAGTTTTCTCATTTGAGTTTGGTAAGTCACCTACTTACAAAGACATCTATTCTTCTCCTCCCATAGGCACATCTATGTATTTACACTGCCTAGTAGCTGGCCAAGGGAAGGTTGCATTTTATCCTGAAAGATCTTCAGCATTTGCACTGGGGAGAACAAGCTTGTGAAGAGCAAGGTTTGAAAATGGCCATACACTTTTCTACATTACACTATAAACTGAGGGGTCAGGAAGAAGGTGATGGACACAGTTACTGAAAATATACTTCAAAGTTACTTTTTGGCCTCCTAACTGGACACAAATGGGTTTGTGCTGCTATGTGACTCTAGGGAAGGTACCCAGGGTACCAAATTTTTAGCTGGGGAAACCTCTGGGAAACCTCTTCTGCTAGAAGTGTTAAGACCTTGGACCCCAAAATTAAGCTGAAAACTCCTCATCTTAATTTTTGTTCTGCTGCTTGCAGAATGCTGCTGACAGCCTCTCTGGCAGTTCCTTAGCAGAGAGCAGCTTTTCAAGGCTAAAAATGCGTTTCTGTCCAGGCTTTTGTTCAGAATGTCCCAGGAACATGTGTCAGGAGTAGCCACGCTACAGAGCGTGTGAGAACAGATCCCTGCATCGCAGCTCTGGGGTTTTGTGTGGTTTGTGTTACTTGAAATCTCCTGGAACGGAGTTACTCTGTTATGCAGGGGTTTTCTACAGTAGGGGTGTGAAATAGAACAGCCAGTTTTGGTTGGGTTTGGTGTTCTGGCTGGGAGGTAATGCATTAAGCCACATTTGCTTTCAGTTTACTCTGTGGGCATAGAAGGAAAGGAGGAGTCATACAGCAAGAAAACTGCAGTTGAACAGGCATAAGGGAGTGTGTGTACAATAACTTTTGGTGCAGAAAAATGCAGCGTCAGAAAGATTATCAGAAATTGGCTGAATAACAGAAAGAGATTTGCAATAGCAATAGTCATCATTTGAATACTTTACATGTAGGGTTGATTAGTTTGCCAAAGTGGGCCCTGAAATGGGTCCTACATATCAAGCTGATGTGTAGGACCAGCTCTGGGTTTAATAGCGGTTTTGTCTACAGGCTGTGAATGATATTTTTTTTTATATATATATATATATATATATATGTGTATACTACTAGTAGTAGACTTGATCATCTAGTTCCTGGGAGGAATTGCCCAGAATATCTGAAACTGCTGTAGAACTCCTTTGAGACTTAAAAATAAAGGGATATTAGGTGGAAAACCTCGTAAGATACAGAGGAACCACAGACTTTACACCTTTACTGTGTGGAGAAGGTTAAAGCTGCCTTTCTCACTAGATGTGTTAGGAATAGCTTGTGTATTTTTGGAGGCATTATTATCGCTTTCACTTCTGATGGGTGTTCAGAGGTCTGTGGGTTATTGTGTAAAGTGTTTAAATTTACATTACGTAGTATTTAGATTTCCAGTTGCCAATCACTGACTTGATTGAGGTTGTAGCTGGTAATAGGTTGGTTTACCATTTAGGTTTCAAATTTGAAAGGCATGGGGATTTGGAATAGCATTTGTAATGCAGGTAATTCAGTGAGGTGCAAAGGACAACCCTCATCTTCATCTTTGCAGGAGTCGTGTTCAGAAGTGAAGATCAAATTGTCAGCTCTCCATAAGCACCATCTCTTCCTTGGTCTAGTATAGATAGCTTTGCCTTTCCATCACAAGGAAGTGCTACTTTGTACTCCAAATACCTACTGAGCTCTCTCTCCATCCATGTGATAAGTCACAGACCTCTTGACAAGTCACACCACCTAGAAACTTGGAATAAACCATTTCTAAACAGCCAGGTAGGGCTGTGCCCATGTGGACCTCACTTGCAACCAGTGTACTGGGGACTTGCATGGGGAAGGCACACGCCATGCATTCTCAGGCCTATCAGAGGACCCTTGCTGAATGCCCAGGTGCTTTTCCACATGAACTGAAAAAGTTAGCTTATAAGGGGAGGGAGCCCCAGGCTGGGATATGGAAGTGCCCAGTAGTGCAGAACAGCTACCTGGGTTCCTTTATCCGAATTTCAGATCGACAAATCACATTAAAAAACTCCAGAAGTTGTTATTGCTGCAGTTTAAACTTCCCAAAGCCAGCCATCATGGATGCTTGGTAGGAGGTGAAGAAACCCACACAGCAGTTGTTAAATTCACCATATGGAAAAGATCCCTTTCACTACAGAAAACTGGCAGTAGGCCTAGTCCCTTAACATCAGAGGAAATCCTAGCAGAAGAGGGGGGATGAGGTTGGAAGAAGGCACTCGTACTGGTTACCTTGCCCAGGAACTATACCACTTGGTCCTAGCTAGTGTGGAGTGGCCAAGACTCCTCAATTTCCAGTGACTACTGTGATGGGTGCTTTGGAGCAGGGAGCATATGACCACCTTCCCTTGTTTTTCTCGTCCTTAACCACAGGGAAGTGGGAGGATGGAAAACAGAAAGATGCTTCCTATAAAAGAGAATGGAGCTGACATGGAAGAGGAGCAGCCACATTAACAATGTACCTCTTCATATTCCAGGGGAGCTTCCACTGTCCCCTATCCTGAGGGTGTCCTCATTGCTTCTGGCACTGGTTCAGTTCTTCATGAGTTAGCAGGACACATTTTCCTCCTGTGGGCACATGTAAGGATGAATTCAACCAGGGCTCTGGTTTACACCAGAAGTGCCCGTCCGTTCCTGTCAGCACAGCAGTTTCTATGTGCAGAAGTAAGTGAACACAAACAGATGCCAATATAACAGAAACATTGATGTGTTGCGTCTCTGAGATCATGTTTTCTTGTCAGGAAAAAAGCTATGGGAAAGGCTTTCCCACAGTGCATAAAAAAGTGCTCAAGCCTCACACGACTTGAATATTAGTGGAGGTAGATGGGAGTAAGCTGCGAAGTCTGGTGCTGTAGATTGGCACTTTTGGAGGATTAGGTGATAGTGGGGAAAAAAGAGAAAACACAAGAAAATCTATCCTCGGTATGTTTTATAGTTGTGTGGGCTACAGCGGCTCTGCTGGAGGCTTGGAAGGTAGCAGGGAGCTGGTATGGGCTCACTGGCAGACATAGAATCATCGAATCATAGCATAGTTAGGGTTGGAAAGGACCTTAGGAGCATCCAGTTCTGACCCCCCTGCCATGGGCAGGGACACCTCCCACTAAACCATGCCACCCAAGGCTCTGTCCAACCTGGCCTTGAACACTGCCAGGGATGGAGCATTCACAGCTTCCTTGGGCAACCCATTCCAGTGCCTCACCACCCCTAAACCAGACTTTACATCCTAAAAATGGTAAAGAAACCCATTCTGTAGTATGCCGTGCCTTAAAAAAAGATGTTCTTTGGGGCCATCAAGAGAATCTCAGCTGATAAATTGAGCTTGGGTTTCTGAAATCATTTGATAGGGTCCTACTTTGAAACAAAGTTAAGTTACCCTAGGATTCGAGGGAAGAAACCCCATGAATAAGTAGCTAGTTAAACAGAGGGAATGGTGCTAAGGAAGAAAGAATCCATGTTCACAGTGGATAGAGAGCTCCAGTAAAATTCCCTGAGGATTTCTGCTGTGTTTTGTGCTATTTAAAATGCTTATTAGCAATCTGGAGAAGAGAGAGGATTTCAAGAATGTAAACTTTGCTGGAAATGCTAACTATTGTAGGGGGATAAAGATGAGAGCTGGTTATAAAGGGTTGTGAAAGGTCTTGTATTACTGATTGACTGTCCAGTGAATTGCCAGGTGAAGTTAAAGGTAGATAAATGTAAGTATGCACATGGGATGAAACGGTACTAAATTTATGTGTACAGTGATTGAACGTAAGCTAACTAAACTAGGATTGCAGCAGAGAGCACTATCAAAATCTCAGTTTAATGCTGAATAGCATTGAAATAAGGCTTATCAAATACAGAATTTCTGGGGAAGGAAAAGAGAAGGCAGCAAACCCCATCACTGTGCCAGTGTATTTCCAGGTGATCCTACACATAGAAACAGGAAACTCTGTGAGAGACAACGTCTGTTCATGCGTGTTCAAATGATGGTGCAGGACGTCATATTGATTGGACCCAACTGCCCCAAGGTTAACTTTTGGGGTTTTAACACACTCCAGCCATCAATTTGAGGGAAGTTCATTTTAAGAAAGCACATCTTTTTTTCTGGAAACTGCAAGTTGTACTGAAAATGGAGCCATGTAGTAAATACAGCAAGATTTTTTACCATTGGTCTATGATCCAGCTGTTTGTGGTGAGAAATTAGGACCTTGAGGAGAAACGTGAGATCTTTTATGCTTTTCACTTTGAAAGTACTGCTTTGTGGAGAAACCTGTTTAGTGTGGAACTGTACTTTCTTCCTATGCATTTTCTAAAGCCATGACTTATTCAGTTTGTTTTACTTTCACAGCTAAGGTTTGACAAATAGTAGGCAGCTCAGTAAGGCAGAGGACTATTTGTACATACACTAAGAATACCCTTTTGATTTGAAAAGCGAGTTATTGATCCCTGCAAGAAAAGAGCAATTTTCACTGTTTTGTGAGGACTACAAAGGTGCCTTTAAAACTTTAGCCTTAGGGTAAGAGCCAGGAGAAAATAAAAGCAGTTTCTGAAATACTTCACCAAGTGTCTCCTAGAAAATGATCCAGTGCTGAAAAAGACAAACTCCTTAATGGCCAGCATCAGCTGAAGCTGGTTGAGAATGTGCTTTGGCTAAAAATTCCTTTCTTGAAGAGGTACATGCATGGCCATTAAGCAGGAGCATCGGCAAAGGAAGTGCACTGAACAGAAAGGCAGGGTGATTAAAAGGAGATTTCTGGAGTGTAAGTGCTGACAGTGACATGAAGAGATGCATGTTTTTGCTCATCCATCTCATTAAGGTTTGGATTCCCTTTTATTTTTCTATGCAGACTATTATTTAGAGAGCAAAGCAAAGAGCTCTTCAAATCCCCGACTGTTTTCTCAGTTTGGTAAGTTCCTGTGTGCACAATGGGGTGCTGCGAAATGGTCTGTGAAATCCAGCTTGGGTATCAGGCAGAGTTTTCCTTCTTCCTACAAATGGCCTCCGCAAACTGCAACGAAAGAAGTGGCATCATGTGTTAAAAGTAATCTGTACACTAAGATGTCCATTTCACCCCCCAAATATGTGCTTAAAATAGCAATAACAACCTTGGTGCAGGGCCATTAATAACTGGCCAGGGTTAATGGCCCTCAGCAGTGCCTCGGGCCATCAAATCCTCCCAGCCAGTCATTACT
Source organism: Psittacus erithacus (assembly GCA_009867235.2). Classification (NCBI taxonomy): domain Eukaryota; kingdom Metazoa; phylum Chordata; class Aves; order Psittaciformes; family Psittacidae; genus Psittacus; species Psittacus erithacus. The sequence continues at coordinate 55,875 of WYDI02036484.1, read as the reverse complement.
CCCTGGGAAATGCCTTTTACTGGGTACTTATTGTTTTAATATTAGGATGTCGAAGTTGCCATTGGATGGGAAGAAAACGACCTTGTGACAATGTTGAAGAACAAACCCCCAAAGGGCAAAATTTAAGAGTGAGAAACAGTCAGTGATGCACCAAAATGAAAACCTCAACTTTGTAAGAATGACAAAATCCCACTGACCTTAGTATTGCCTGTGCAGAATGGGTATCCCCCAGGTACCGCTCCCCCCAGTTTTCATTTCATGTTTGTCTTGGGCAACTGGGTTAATTACAAAGTCTGATCTTTTCAAATGCATGATAGCTTTAACATTCATTTGTGCTGGCTGGGATGTAGTGTTAGTTTTTTATGAGGCACCGAGTATATCTGATGTAGATAATCCTGCTTTTCCTCTCTTATGAAATGTATATTGTAATCATGAGAAGAAGAAAGCAAATTTATACTTGGTCAAAGTAGTAAGGATATGCTGTTCCTGTAGCCCATATTCTGTGCTTGATTTCTTGATGTGGTTTACATGGGAGGCATTCTGCTAGAGCTCTAATGAAGAAAAGCAGGAAGGCTGGGTCTATATTTAAAAGTCTTGCTCACATACTTATGTAGGCTAGGAACACTAAAAATACAACTGCGTCTAACTGCTGTCCTGGCAGCACCCTCGTGTAGATGCAGTTACACCATCAAACTGTTTATTTTTGTTCAGGAGCAAGTAAAGAGTTTACTGATCTGAACTGTGTCGATAGTAGGAGAGCTGGCTCTGTGCAGGCATGTTCTAGCTTAGACAAGAAAGGCACATGCTGGAATCTCTCACCATTGGAGCCAGCTCTTCAGTGTGATTGACAGCAGCTGGACTGTATCCCAGCCTCCTGTGCTTCCTGGGGAGGGGGGCTATGGAAAGATCTCAAATTCAGAGTGAAATGTAGGGATGAAGTGTTCCAAGATGTTGGATTTTTTTTTCCTCATCCACTGAGAGGCACATGTAGATTAGCACAAGTCTCAGTAGGCTCTGAACTGATCTTCATTTATTCCCTCAACACTGATTCTGACCTTTTTATGCACATTGAGGTTAAGAACTCGGATCATAAACTTTTCCGTAGTCATCTTCACCAAACTTCTTGTGTCTGTCGTATTTCCATGCCCTAGATCTTATGCCTTTATATTTTAATGGCCTGTTTGAAACTACTGAACTGTACTTGCTATTGAGGTTAAGTAGCAACTGCTAAACATGCACAATCAGGTGGCCAGCAGGACCCAAAAAACAGTGTCCTCCTTTTCCCTCTTCATATCGTATTAGTCTGCTATGTTGTTACATGAACGCAGACATCCCAATAAATTACCACGGGATAGCAAATGACTGTGTGTCAGCATGGTAACTATCCATGTGCATATTTGTAAGTGCAGCAAATACAAGCTAATTCATCTTCCTATGAATATCTTTGATTTTGGGCTTATTTAGTATGTCTGGGGTTTTGAAAGAGCACTGAAGCAGCCGATTGCCCAACAACTCATAAATCAGCAGTAACTTGTTTGTCTAAACCTTGTGCTGTCATCTCTGGCGGAGATAGTATTATGTTCTTTACATTGTGCAAGGAAAAACGTGACAGGAAGCACTTATTTACTGAACACTTAAACCCAAAGAAATATTTTAAAAGCTTCTTTCCAGGAGACCTAAAGACATCCTTTGTTAGGAGCCATTTAAGTTAAAGGGAAACTAAGAAACCGATAGAGTAGTTTTCTCTCCTGTTTTCTGCTACTGAAGCTCTGTGGCTCACAACTCCAAGGAAAAATGCTTTTTCACTGCTTTATTTCCGTCTCTTTGCCATGTTTTTGTTGGGTTTTTTAAATATGTGCAGGGCTTCTCATATATATTTTATATAAGTTTAATTTTCTTTCAATTCTTTTTTGATGTTTAACATTTTGCTATAAATTTGTAGTGATGTCTATTGGTTCTGTCTATATGTAACAGCTGGTTAAGGTCTTAAGGTTTGGAAAAAATATATATATTAAAGCTGTATTCCTAAATTTCAGGGTAAGAACCTGATAGACTTCTTAGCACACCATTCGTGGCCACCTAGCCATTTATGCCAGGTACACCTCCAGATTCAAATCTGAAGACACTTGCAGAATGTTTTCTTTAAGTTAACTACAGCTTAGATGTGTAGAGGTTGTGTGTATCCTATACGTACCCCAAATTCTTACTTATGAGCAGTTTGTATATCTCAAGGTAAAGAGGGAGCATTAACAATGGATATAAATCCCATTTGCATCCTCTTAATGTTGTGCTGTCAGCACCCCACTGGTTCCTAGGAGGACTTCTTCAGCCAGAGGCATCCACATTTCACATGATGTATTTTTGGTTTATCTTTTGGGGACCACACATCCTCACTGCTGGGTCACGGATAAAATCTCTCCAACATTACATGGCAATTGGTCTTAACAGTGCTTTCGTTTGAATTAAACTGTAATCCTATCAACTCTTCCATGCATTTCAATGCTGAAGTGTCCAATCCCATAGCAGTAGGCTGAACAAGTTATGGAACCATCTTATTAAACATCCAAATATTTAGTGAAAATAGTAAGGCCTCTTTCAGTTCCTCAGCATCTTCACATAAGCTTGCCTAAAAGATGAAGGGGTGGGTGGAACTGGCAGTTGAGGAGGAAAGATTAGTCAGAAGGTAGCTGCCAACTTCCAGCCCTTCATTTTGCATCTTCTTTGCTGCTGGAGCATATCCAAAAAGCTACTTGGGTCATCAGCCATAACAGCTACTGCTTAAGTAAATTATAATGTCTGCATGTATAAAAAGCAAAGCTGCCCACTCATGAGATTTTCTGATCATCTCTCAGATGGGATCACTCAAGACCTGCCATCATGAGGCTCTGTGCAGAGTGGCACTGTTGTTCATGGAATTTATGGACCAGCTGGGAGATAACGGGATAATAGGAAGGATATAGGAAGAGATCGAGTTCAATGGGAAGCATGAAGTGTCATCTTCTCTCCTTGAAAAGTTCTGTGCCTGACAAAGCATGGAGTTTCTTTCTTTGCTAAGGGACTATTTGAATATAATTTTCGCTGTAGAAATAGTTGTACATGGAACATTTTTTCCGTGGAGAATGTTTCTGGCTTTCTCAACTTCTCTTTTTTCCCTTTTAAAAAGTCCTAAAATATATTACTAACAAGGTTCTATTGAGTGCCCATTTACTGTTAACCATTTGAAAAGTGCAATAAGAGTTAAATTTACTATAAGAAATGTGACTGCTGCTACAGGTTTATTGTTAAATCAGCCTGTGGCTCCCATTAACATGCACCTAATGAGAAACAGTGGTCTTCCACCAGGTCAGGAGGGCTCTTACTCATTTGTAGAGGTGAAAGCTGGGTAGGAATCAATGCACTTAAAGTGAGTGCATCTGGTATTTGGCTTTGCTGCAGTTTGAGGTTGGTTTGTTGTCTGTGAGGGAGGTGGATGGAATGCTGTGGTTGTGGGGATGGCTTTTCTGCTAGGCTATGGGTCTGAGCTGTCCCTTAGTAACAACTGAGTCTGATTACAAAGCGGAGCTGTACGATCTCAAGTAGGGCAGAAGACTCTGTTTGCTTTAGTACACAGTGAAGGGGGAGAACAAAACCTGAAGTAAAATGGGTAACAAGGAATTAAAATAAACCCACTGGCCCTGCAAGGAAAGAACAGTGGAGACAGCAATGAAAGGGAGCAAACATGGTAGCTTGCAGATTGCATCAGAGAAGAGAAGGCAGATCCAGGGGTAAAAGCCAGGCTTAAAAGAATACCAGACTGCAGCAGGTTCCTGTGCCTGGGAAAGGCTCAAAAGGCTCAGTAATGTCAGAATTGCTAAAGATAGGTGGCTCTCTGCCTGGTGCAAGAGTATGAAGAGGATGAGACGAGTACTTGTTGATCATGTGTATGTGTGCAGGGGGGTTCATAGATAACCCGAGGTTGGCAAGAGCCTCGGGAGGTGAGCTGAGCTAGTCCAGCCTCCTGCTCGAAGTAAGTTGGTTACAGAATCAGAGCATTCAGAGAAAATGAGACGGATTTAGAGAGGTTGCCCAAAGAAGTGGAAACCTAAGTGCCCTTCACAAAAATCATTCTAGTGTCTGTAGGAGAAAGGCAAAGGTATCACAAGAAAATGAAGATCAATAGATAGAACAGTTATTATTACATTACTGTGTGCACTGTAACTTTCTACCATCTTTTCCTCCAGGCTTTCCAGCAGAAAAATGTCCCCAAAAGACTTTCTGTAAGAGTTCCTTTCCTCAGTAAAGTTCCAGTGGGAATGAATCCCACTGGTCATTATGAAGATCCCTTATTTCCAGCCCTGTGATGAGGTGAATCTGTCCCATAGATCAAACAGGTTTTGCAGTGTGAGGAAGCTGTCTTTTCTGTGGAGTCCATACTTAGACCAGGCAGGATGGAGCAGCATTGAGGGACTGAGAGGTTTCACCCACATGCAGCTGATGTGTAAAGCCCTCAGATAATTTTCTGAGGGAAGGAGAAGCCTTATAGCCCACACAGCTTCCTAATGAGCATCCCCTCATCGATCAGCACAGCCTCACCTAAGAGCTGTTTGTGCAAAATCAGGTGAATTAGAAGTAATTTCAGTACATCACTCCAAGCAGAAGAGAGTGGGTGAGTTGTGGAGGCTGCAACCAGGCTGACAAAATCCTCCCAAGCATTGCTTTAGCACCAGCAATGTCACATGATGATGCAGATCACAGGGCTCTAACATGTAAAAAGGAGCCTTTTCTCTCTCTCATCTCTGAGCTACATTTTCCTCCTCATCCAGCACCAGTACTTTCAGTTTTCTTGAGCCTTCGAATCCAAGGAAGTGAATGAAAAGAAGCCTTGGGGGTGACGGAAAAGGGAAGAGACAGGCTGGACTTTTCAGGGATGCAGAGAGACAGGTTTGACTGGGGAGTTGTGAGCAGACTGAATGCAGGAGTTGAGAAACAAAGTTCCTCAGGGTTCATTTTGTCTCTTTATTCTTCTAGTGAATTTGTTTTCTCCCAAGTTGAGCAGCTATTGTAATAGCTGTAATAGGGGAAATATATCTACATGTATCCAGAAGCAATCAGGAACTGGAAAAGAGATCTTCGGGTTCCCTTTGGTCAGTGGCTGCTCATTCCCTCTGTAGGAGCAGCCTACATCCCTCGAGCATAGTTCCCTATTGTGAGGATGAACAGTAACAATTAGCAAGGTGTGTTAAAAGGACCGTGGGTATTTCTGGGCACATAATTTGATGATAGAAACATTTCTAAAGGTAGAGGGGGGGAAAAAGCCATATCCACAAATCTGTGTTGCCTTTGTTTCACCAGCTTTGTTTTCCATATGTGGTCTGAAGAATCAATAATGTGTCAGCACCCTGGTGTAAAGCCTTTACTACAGGTCATAGCATGTGTCTGAAATAGCGTAGAATTAGATATATCCTTTTTCTATTAGCTTCTGCAATATTGTATTGGCCTCCTCTGCTTTTTCTTTATATCAAATCAGTGTGGAAAGTGTAGAGCTACAGCAGGGGCATGGCAGATCCACAAGGACTTGCAGGTATTGTTTGCAAGGAATACTGCTGAAAATGAGTGTCTGTCTACACTCCTCTTGGATGCAGTCTTTGTTACCTTGAGTCTGCTCCTTTCAGTAATGCAAATTTCCATTCACCCATTTTCAGGCATTACCAAAGAGACTAAAGGTTGAACTAGGATAGAATCTAGGTTGCCTATGCAAAATAAGACTAGGTTTTCAATGCAAAATAAAATCCCAAAGATTCTATCAAATTCCCAGGGAAGGCTTCAGCTACACGGGGAATTTTTAATGGCATTTGAAGAGTTTACCTGAAGGGCTGAGATTTTCAACAGTGTGTCATAAAATATGAATGTAAAATACTTGAGTTTCTCTGAAGTGTTTTGTACAGGGGCTCTATTATCTTCCTTTAAATGTCTGTTTTGAGGAACTCACATTCCAGGTCTCTTCTTCACTCTTCAGGAGTTACCCCATCTTAATTGAAGCGTCCTGGAATGTGGGAGCTACAGGTACATCAGAAGGTCTCCATTTGTTTTTTTGCTTTCAGTCACATTCCGAGTTGGTAGGACCCTTATTAAATGTTTGAATGGAAAGTTAGCTTTTCATTTATCCCCACATCCTATGTGCATGATCTGTGCCTTCACATTTATGTGTACAAGCAGGGTAAGGTCATGGTAGCTTAACTCCTGCCCTAAAAGTGGCTGATAAAATGCTGAGTCTCACATGGCACAGGAGTAGTTACTCCACCAAGCTGCTCTCTTGTTTTCATATGGGTGCAGCCAGTCCTGAAAAGCAGTCTCTTTAGGTTTGTGCTCCCATCAGAGCCGCAGCATTTTGTTATCTTTCAAAGCAATGGCTTTGTTCATAACCCTTGGTTTTTGTTTGTCTGAGGATGTTAGATCCCAACAACTCTTGGCTTTCATTTGCAGCTATAGCCCAGGGTCCTTACAGGTATCCATCGAAAAAACTCACTGATAGGAGTTGAGTCATCATATGAAAGTAACTGCCTTTGAAAAGAAGTGTCTCCGTTTAGCCTGCAAAGAGGATCTTTGTTGTGTCCTGCTAGTGCTGATCTGGTGTATGTGGTAGGGTGAGCAAATGGTGATGTTTTCAAACTCCCATCATCAGTTTTTTGAGACTTATTTGCACACTGGCGATATTTGGCCTGGGTTTGTGTCAGTCTGTTACATCTCACTTCCACTTCACTTCGAAAAACAACTGGAGCTCGCAATACAAAGCAACAAGGTAAAGACAGAGCTTTATTGAGAAGATTTGCTTAATAAGGCAGACAGCTAAATAAGAATCATGCTAATATCCCCTACTTGTCTTATTTTCATTTACTCAAATTACCTTGAATGTATTCAAAGTTCAAGCTAAGGAGGAAAACAATGGCTGGTTAGAGCTTGTTAAATTATTTACTCTCTGCTCCCTGAAAAGAGAGACAAGAAGCAGAATTATAGGTCAGCAGTGTCAAGGCATTCTGCATTGCTTGTCTTTATCATCATGCAGAATCTTTTTATTAAGGCAGCAGAGAAAGAACAGATTGATGGACTGAAGGTACAATGTTTCATATGTCCATATCCATCTAGATTGACAGCTCCTACCAACATGAATTTCCCAGGAGAGACAGTGTTACTGGTGTCAGTGGATGGCATCATTTACTTCAATGTTCCATTATTAAATTGATAACAAGATAATTCCTCTGCTTCTCAGAGACATGACAGGGTTTACAATTGTTAACTTTCTTATTGCAGGGGATTTGATGTTCTAGGTAGCTTTTAATAAGAAACTTCTTTTTATTTCAGCTCTGCAACAAATCAGAAATTACAAGAAGAAAGTACAGAGAAAGGGAAACCTGATTGGGTCTGCAAGGCATCAAACTCAGGCTGGTTTCTAGAGGGTTATTTTGCCAACAGTAAATCTTTGTGCTCCCATTGTTTGTCAGTATTGCACGTTTAAACATGCAGTATAGAATATTTGCTGCAGTTGAACTCTTTATCTTGTGAGGTGGGTGCTAGAAATGTTCTGTACGCCTGTAGTTCCAGCTGGGTGGTTTCAAAGATGATCCTTTCATCAGCCAGCGGCCACTGGGAAAAGACAGCGATAAAGGCACAAAGTGGCAGTGAGCCTCCAAGAATCTTTCTTCTGACAAAATGTGGACAAGGGGAAATGGCCGCAAGCTGCACCAGGGCAGGTTTAGATGGAGCTGAGGAACAATTCCTTCCCCAGAGGGTGTTCAGGCATTGGAACAGGCTGCCCAGGGCAGTGCTGGAGTCACTGTCCCTGCAATTGTTCACACACCATGGAGATGAGGCCCTCAGTGCCATGGGTTAGTGGTGGCCTTGGCAGAGCTGGGAATGGGTGGACTGGATGAGCTTAAAGGGCTTTTCCAACCCAGGTGATTCTGTGACAGCTGATACTTGTCCTGAGCCTGACATTGTGCAAGAGGCAGGGGTACAGAGGTGGGCTAGTAGTGCAGGTCTGGTGGACCACATGGTAGCTCCATGTGTACAGGACCTTCAGGAAATGCCCCGAGTGTGTTGGCTTGTTACGGTATGTGGGTGAGAGATGGCATGGGTCAGAACTGAGCGTATGTACCTCTCATTCAGACAGACGGGGGATTTTAATGCTGTGAAACAGTGATTCAGCTGCCAAGAAGTTCTCCTGTGCTTGTATAGATATAGGTGTCTTTTCCACTGGTGAAGTAATGAACTAAACATGCTATTTTTGCCATTGTTTTAGAAAAACTCTACCTGCAGTGCCACGCTTTTACTTACTGAATGCTTCCTGAAGAATTTTGGCTAAAGAACTAGTTTGCTCAGACTAAGCAGGTTGTGTTGCAAGGCTCTCCTGTGTTGTTTGAGAAGAAGAAACATGTTTTTAAGGGAAGTGGAGGTCTTTCTGAGCCCAGTGCAAATATCTTCTGAAGTTTAGACTGATCAAGAATAATCTTGTGGGTATTTGAAAGCTGGATCTTAATATAGTCTTCTGCACTCCCTCTATCTGTAGCAATGCTCCTTTTCCACACCTCTGCTTCCCAAACAGGTAGCTGTTACAAAACCAGTCCTTCAGCCTTCTCGAAAGCTCCTCTTGATTATCGAGTTCTCGGGGGAGCTGTGTCTTAAAGAGGCTTTTTAAGGATCTCTTTCTATTTCTGCACATCAGAAATAAAACCTTGGGGATTTTTTCAAGTGTTCGTGAATCAGAAGGGGGTGCAGATTGAGGCCAGCAGCAGTGTCTGAATGGAGCATCTATGGACACTTGGTGCAGAGCTGTCGTCAAACCTAGTGTAGCAATGAGAAGGGACAGGCAGGTATTAGATGAGTGGCTGAATTCCCTGAAGTGCAGGGAGATTATGCCCAGACCTGGAAGGATAGGTTAGGAACAGAATATGGGCTACGGCCTGTATTAGATGGCCAGACTAAAGATGGGTATTTACAGGCATGAGGGTAGAGGATTGTGATTCCATTTTGTGTGTTGGGAAGTTCTGCAGGGATTGACCGTGTTCATGTTTCAACCCAGCCCCCTGAGATTTTGTTTCAGCCTCTTTGAGTGTACTGAAACTCCCTTATTCCCTGCGGAGCAGTACAGGACAAATGGTAATTGTCTACCTAGCGTTTTACTGCTGTCTGGCTTTAAATAGATGTTCACAGGTTTGTCTGACCCAGAGTAGGCCTGGTGATTTTTGTCTTCCTTCTCTTTGTTTTGCAACCTCTTCTGGTGTATTCTGTGTGTTAGGGAAGAAAGATCAGTTGAAAACATACGCAGTGGCAAACCTCATCCTTTTTACTTCTTTTAATGCTATTGCATTCATGAGGCATCTACACAGAGATAATGGAAGAGAAAAAAACCCTAAAGCATTCATAGGGGAAATAGATTTGAGTTTGAGCTTCCAGAGGATTATTATAAACAGGGAGAAAAAATATGTTAAGGATTATGAGAAGTACCTTGTCAGTGTCCTTTTAAACAGAACAACTACTAATGCATTAGTTCCAGAATTGTGTGAAATGTAGCTTTTTACTAGGTGGTTTACCTACCATACAATCTTCTTATAATCATGTCCTAAATAGTACTGTGTAACTCCTTCCCTTTTCCATCTCCCTTCCATCCAACAGACAGAAAAGTTTTATTGTAGACCTCCTTTTCCCATGAATGATGGAGAAAATCCTGTGTGCAGAACTGTGTCTGATGTTACAAACAGGCATTTGTCCCTTTAGAGGCATTTGGAGGGTTTGTCTATCTCCTTGTTAATGTCAGGGCACAAAGACCTTGTCTAGTGACATCCATCACTGCTGGGGAGGAAGCAGTGTCTGCAGGGCCACTGTGCTCCTTGATGCAGGGAGGAGCGGGCAGGATCTCCTGACAATAGGCAAAACAGCAGTTTGGATGATGAAGAAGAGGGAAAAGCATCTACCAGCTGTGCCTCTGATCTAGTATAAGGAATGGGCTAGGGTCCCACTGTGCTTCAGCCATGCACAGGTTCACCTCACTCAAGCTATGACAAAGCTACGCTTTAGTCAACCTTCATTTACCACTTACTGCACTTTAGCAGCAGCTCCATTGTAAGATCTGTCAGTAGCTGGCTTTTGTGTGCTGGGCCAATGTGGTGTGGCCTCGCACTTGTGCTTCAAACAACTGTAATTAAACTCATGTCACATTGTCACTGCACATTCCAGGTGTCAAGAGGATGGATCTGCCTTCAGGGAATGCTCCTGGGCTGGGCCATGCACTGGACTTATGCACTTGTGTGAGATACCAGCTGCTTGGGACTGTGTGCAGGGGTGGTAATGGTGTGCATGGCATTGTAGGCACCAAAAATGTCGTAAATTAATAAAACTAACATTGAAATAGTGAGAAAGGGATGAGAAGCTGAAATGTGAGACAATCGCTGTTTATTACTTTCCCATAAAAACCTGTGATTTTTATCACTTGTTACACTTCTTGCTTTTCTCTTTCTAGGTAATAGGAGATAATATTCTGTGTGTGATTTTAGGAGTAGGGTCAAACCTCAGATGTCACAGATGGTGCCCCTAAATGCAGCCAATAATTATGGTTTTGTCATGGGTACTGGTACCAGATGAAAAGACTGCAAAAGCATTTTGGAGAAGAAGTCACTTGAGGCAGGACAGTTTTGTTAACATCGAGTGCTGGAGGATCTGTTTCCACCTAAGAATGAAGTTTAATTTCAAGTTCTGAGAGAACACTGGGGGAAAAAGGCGAATGAAATCCCTGCTATTTTTAAGGTTTCATTATTCCCTGAGAGATCCAGGGTTTCCTGTGAATGGTCCTGGCACAAATGGCATTCTTTGCTTGCAGTTATTTTTGCAATTGTAAACCACTGCTCCCGTCAAAAGTATGTGCTTTATTTTCACCGCAAATGCTAGAACTGATCACTATTAAAGGAACACATTGTCTTCTTTAACAGCTCTTTGAAACATCGCAGCTCTTGTTCCTCCTCTTCTGTACATCCCCAGCAGAACCTTCACATTTCATTAAGAGCACTTGATGTAACCTAACTCATCTCCTTGTGAATACAGTCAGCCGCCCTTGTTGTCTTACAGCTTTGCCTGCTGCAGCATGCGGTTTGTGTTCAAGCTGACTCGTGTGCATTTCTGATGTATTTTGGATTGTGGCTGCAACTGTGAAAACCCCTCTTGTGTTGTCAGTGCCTGAGTTGGGGTTTTGTTGGTTTGCTATAGTTGGTTTATAGGAAGTGTGAATTTGACAAGAAACGACTTGTAGCTGACTTCCAGCGAGCGCGTATTTTAACTGGTTTCTTACTCTAGCTTCTCTCATGTAAACTTCCTTAAACTCAGTTTTCACGATGCAAAAATATTAGAGGCTTTTAAAAGAGATTTCTCTTTATTTCCAGAATGCTCCAATTGTCTTGAGGATTCAAATAGAGCAGATTCTGTTTTATAAACATCTGACCTGTGGAGCTATATAAGGTTTTTCACAATAGAAAAAATCCTGTGGCATAGGGGGGAGTTTTTCCCTCTGTCAGGTGGGGAATAAAAGCGTGGCCAGTAATGGTTGTGTGCATTTAATGAGAAGTTTGGTCTGCACACAGATGGGCACCTGCAGGCAAGGCAGACACTTCATCAACTGCTTTCCTTCTCTCCAAAGACTCCCACCTTGCAAACGTCAGCCAGGAGGGTGAATGGGTGGATAGTCTGTAAGTAGGTGGGTGGTAGACTGATAGGTAAAGATTCATCAGAGCAAAGCAATAGAAACAATGGAAATAGTGATGATGAAAAGCAGTATTGTCATTTTAAATTAATAGATTATAACCTCAGCACAACCCATTGTCTCCATAGCTGCCTGCCTCTTTACACTGTAAAACTTCCCTTCTAAAGATACTGACTATCTAGTTCTTGTTATGGGTATAGTTTAGGAGTTTACAGCATTATGGGAAAGATCAAAAGAAGTGTTGCACTGCCTGGGAGTGACAGATTAAGCTCATCCCAGCTATTAATGCCAACAGTAAAACATGTTTGGAAAGCGAAAAGATTAAATCTGAGTTTCATCCTGCCTATGAATCAGACTTATATGTGAAACCTTCATACTTTTCATGCGATTTTGTTTAGTCTTAAATAGGAATGACATTGAACTGGACATTGACCAGAGGAGTAGTTAACACTGGTTTAACAGTAAATAGCACTGTATGGAGCTGGAAAGCTGTGTGTCTTGCTGCTCTCCCAGACATATACTATTAGAACTTATTTTATGTAAAATCCTGTACCTCAGTGAAGATATTTGAGGCAGAACCTGGACCTCAGAGATGCTCACTACAGTGAGGAGAAAGGCAATACATGGAAACAGCTCTTGGGAAACTGGGACCAGAAACAGGAAATGGAATGTGTGTTATGGAAAAACAAAAGCTGGAATTTCCTTCTGCCGCTCTCCCAGTCCTCTCAGATTTACCCCACATCCAATGACATCACTGTCCTTCACTTGCACAGATGACATTCCAGGGGGCCGGTTTTGGTGTGTCCTGGCTTCCTGCAGTCAGCTGGAATATGACATTCATATGCTGCCACATCAGACTGCGAACTCTTGCACTGTGTCCTACCTACCTCTAAGAGCCTCAAGTACTTCTGGCATTGTATAAATAGTGAAAAACTTCATTCCTTTGATCTCAGAAACATGAATTTTTGGTGCTCTGTCTAGCACAGCCCTTGTTCTCCCTTCAAACATGAAAAAGAGTGCAAAGTTCTCTGTGTCTGACTAGACCCACTGGTTTTCCGTAATGACTTAAAAAGCAGGTATAAACCAGATGATTTTGTATGCTATTTCTCATCCCCAGTGAATTATACAGCTGCATTTCACTATACATTCTAGCGGTATACAGTTCCCGTATGCAGGTAGTGGTAGTTAATGTCTGGAGTCACTGTAAAGTACTAGATTACAGTGGTAGCATGGCTTAAAATGATTGCCTGTATCGTCTTTTCAGATCCTGATTGCCAGTATCATGTGCAGCTATAGCAAGGAGGACTGGACTGAACTTTCAAAAATGGCTCAGGTAATGGTTTCCTAAATGTATGTCTGCATCTTTTCATTTCCCTTAAAACCAAGAGCTGCAATAAGGAATATAAGGAATTTCTTGACAGAAAAAGGCTCCAAGTGAAAAACAAGCATTTAAAGCTTGTCTGTTCTCATTTGTTTATTCTGTGCTTTCATTAAAGTGATGGAAATGTAAATATAAAGGCAACTTGTTACAGAGAAATGGTCCCTTGGATTTTGAAGCAGTACCTGCAAAGCCTTTAGTCTTTGAATCTATGTACTTTTTATTTGCATTTTAAGCCAGCTGTATATTATGACGGATGCCCTGATAAAATTTAATTCTACCTTTGAGAGCCAAACTTGATCTTACCTTGCCTATGGGCACAGGAGTTTGACAGCGCCAGAAGAAACCCTGAATATAAAACTCTTGAATATTTAAAGTATAAAAGGCTCATTTAATGCTATTCTATTTTTAATATAGACTTTCAAAAATGATAGGAGAGAAAGCCAGCATATGTAATAGCAGTCAGCAGGCATCCTATAATATAAATCCAATCTTACACAAATGCAAACAGACTATGCCCCTGAAATTTCAATTCAATTTGAAGGCAAAAACCTATTTAAAAACATGTCCCTGTGTCCACAGGGAATAGTCTAAGAAATAGTTGATTAAGACTGCGATAATTTCATTCAGAAAGGTGTCTATATCTGAATGTAATGCAAAGTTGTTTTAAAATGTGGGGTTTTTTTCCCACATGAAGTGTCTAGAGGAAAGGCAAAGCTTAGTTTCAGATGAATAAAGAAAGGTTTTAACAAATTTAAGCAGAGACAAAGATTCTTTTGTCGTTATTCCAGCTTTAGCTTTTAATGTTTTCTAAGTTGTGGGGTTGTATTGAATACCTGTAGATACGGGTGTGGGTATTTTGTGTCTGTGTTTTCATATGAATGTGCATGTTTGGGCATCATTGTTCCTTTCTTCACAGTGTCCTAAGCCCTTCTCTATTTTCTTTGGGCATTTTAAACTGATGAGGGGAAAAAAATCACTTTGGGGACTTAGGGAAGCAAAATGAAGCATTATCAGTAATTAGCTTGGTGATCTTCAGCACTAGTCCATTTTATACCTGTATTTACTTAATTGACCATGAAATCTTTTGTGGAATCGGTGCTTGACAGGAGCACTGCCGCTTTTAACCTGACTAAGACGAATGGCTTTATTGTGCCATGTGCTCCTCTGTTTTGAATGCAGAGGTACCGCTATCCAACTTGAAGACAGAGATTTCCAATCTGGATTTGTATTTATGTTACCTCTTTAGAAAATGAGTAGTTATTTAAGTGCACTCCATAGTGTGTAACCTATGCGATAGAACTTTCTTCAGCAAAGTAGTCGTTAGTCTTTGCTCTGTGGAGAGCAGCGCACTTGTTTGGGATGCTCTGCTCAGAGCAGTGATATTTAATTGCATGCATAGGATCCTACCTAGGAGGTAGGTTTGATTTGTGGCTTTCCAAAGAGCAGCAACCCCAGAAGGTACCACAGAGCCTCTCAGCAGGAGGATGACCTATTCATACAAAAGGTCAGCTTGTCACAGAGGCCGACAGCAGCATCTTGCAGAACTGGCCAGGATGTGGAGCATTCCTGAAGGTGATGGATGCCTTCTGCCCTGCTCGCGCACTCAGGAAGCTGCTGAACCATGGCCACACAGCAGGCAAAGTTACTCCAGTTCAGTAAGCAAGAACCAAAATGCAAATGCAAAACACAAAATGCTAGTTGCAGCCACGTGGAAGGCAATGGGAGATTCTTATCTTAGGTTGGAGCAGTTCAGCGGGGAGGAAGAGCAGTGTGTTTGTGTGCTGTCTTTGGGTCCCTCGCCCTTGTGATTGTAACACATCGAGGGTGCTGAACAGAAATTATCATGAATCATATGTGTGGATAGACTTTTTACTATACAATAGTAAAAATACTGCAATGTAATGCTACAGCATAATGCTATACTCTCTTGTTTGACTTCAGAAACAAAAATACTTAATGCCAAAAGCTATGGCAAACTATGGGTGCCTGCAGGAAATTAAGAGCCTAAAATTCATTTAATGAGAAAGAACAAATTTACTACTGAGTCACAGGTCTTGAGAGCACAGGAGCACCTGCGTAACGTTGACTCCCCAACCTCACTCTCAGTGCTGGCCAAGGCCCTGTAATTACATTTCATTTTGTGACATTTTCCAGAACTGTCTCCTTGTCTCTTTTTCATTTGTTTTTTACTTTAATTTTCTTTGTAATGTCCATTTTTGTACCATTTCTTGTTCAGGCTTTCCCTCTGCAAAAAGCAATACATCCAGTGTAGAGAAATCTGTACCACCCAAATAGTAAATGCTACAGGAAAAGATACATTACTGGGAGTTAATTCTGCGTTTGTTCTCCTTTTGCGTGTTTCATAGGTTGCTGGCGCAGATGCCCTGGAGTTAAATTTATCATGTCCTCATGGTATGGGGGAGAGAGGCATGGGCCTGGCCTGTGGGCAGGTAGGACTGTAACCACAATCTCTTTCATGTCTCTTCAGCCATCCTGCACTACCACATTGCTGGTTACACCTCGGGGGGAAGACACAAGCAGGAGATTACAAGCTGGAGATTTTGTAGGTTGAATGTGTTTAAATATTTAGTGCTGAAAGCAGAAAAAAAGGGAGAAGCTGAGAATATACAAAACGCTTGGTTTTGCTGAGAACAGAAATGCATTATGTATTTGACAAGGAACAAGATGAAAACAAAGAATTTCCCAAAAGCGCTCGGACAGAATTTGTTGGGTTCCATTTCAGTGCCCTGTAGATATCTTTCAGATCACAAGCCAGTAACTACTGCGTATATCAATAATGATTTTGAAGGACATGAGAGATAAACACATTTCGGTTTGCAGTTTCAGCGTACAAACCTCACTGTGTTGTAGAATCGCAGAGCAGGGCAGACATTCTGGTAGTGCCACCTACAGTTTTAACATCTTCTCTTCTAAGAGCCTATGTTCTGCAACCTATAGATTTAATAGAATTTAGGTTGGACTTACCTGTGCCTGATACCTCTGCTATGTAGAATTCTCATGCAGATACATCCCATGACTTCAGTGAGGAGAATGTGCATTGTTTTGCCCCTGAAAAGAAGATAAGCATGCACAAAAGGCAGTTCTTACACTAATCTCCTCGTGACGCTTTCAGATTTTCGTATGTTTTGTTCATGGTTTGAAGTTTGTTTTGGTTTTAAAACATGCCCAAATGTGGTGAGCTTGTAAGTCTGAAAAGCCTTTGTTCACAGCCTGCCGGGAGAGGTTTTCTAGGGTTTGACTATCCAGGTTTCAGAAGCCTGAAGCCTGTTTGATTTTCCATCTTCCTACATTTTGCGGGGAGGGGGAAAAAGAAGTAGAGGGAGATGCAGAGTGGGAATTATGATTGCAAGCACTGAAATGGACACATGCTATTCAGCTTAGCCCCTATTACGGTCAGGGTTAACCGTAACCTGGTAGGGGCTAGTAAACATCTTACTTCATCCTCACTTCCTCAGTTAAACACAAAACTTTTAAGACCTGAGATGGGTGCAGAACTAAACCATTAACTTCCTACAACTTTCAGGAGGGAGGCAATAGGACCTGGAATTGGTCATTTACCAAACTTATGGTTAAAAATGGAAGAGAATGATGCCAACCCTCCAGGGCCACGCCAGCAAAATGTTAATAGTTATTACTAATCTTTTACCCTGAATTGTATTCAACAGCAGAGAGCTCCAGTAGCCTTTTTGATAAGTTTAGGAAGCAATTCCCACCTTCACTCTGGAGAGCATCTCTCAGCAGTTTGGGTTGTCCCCACCTGAGCTGGCAGCATGCAGGGTGCAGCTTGGTCAGGGAGAACCCTGAAGGTTTTGCACAGAAACTGAAACAGGCTCCTTTCAAGCATCCTATTTCTTTTTTCTTCTTTAGGCATATGTTATTTCCAGCTCTCAGTGGTTGGAATAATATATGCATGTGAAGTTGCTTAGATGTGTAGTCAGTAGGGAGCTGTCTGGCTACATGAGTTTTTACATATCTTTCAGCTATTGTAAAATCAGAGAGAACCAAATGCAAAATCTGAGCACTCAGGGCTATCGTGTGGATTTGTGACTCTCTGTGGAGGAGATCAGATCCATAAAGCAAGAAGAAGATTACATTCTATATACATATATGTTTGTGTAATAATAAAATCTCTCTCCCATACAATATGGATATTCTTTTGAATGTTAAATATCTACAACTCTTGCTAAAGCTTATTCTCGTGTTTGCTTTACTGTCTCACCGAAATGGAAAGAAAATGTACTTCTTTAGACAAATAACTGAATAAAACAAGCCCCCTTTAGAGGGCCAGATTCTAGGGATCTTCCTCAGAGTTGGATAAAATTCAATTATAGTTGCTTTAAGTGTGGTTTATTGAAGCAAAGGGTGAGGATAAACTGGATAAAATAACCAGATTTGATGAGATTTACCAGTAGTCCTTCAGGGAGCTTCCACATCTGGTGGTCTCTGGAAGCCCCATCATAAAATAGGAAAGTGCTAGGAATTATTTTGGCTCTACTCCTCATTTTGGGGGGGTTTGCCATAGCTGAAGTCAGACAGGTCATACATAGGTGGTGTGCAGAAGAGAGGGCTCAGATATTCCCTGGGATAAAACCAGCACTTGATATCTTGAAGTCAGGGCATGAGGCTTTGAGAGACAGAGCAGCTTTCCTGTTTGTACAGTGAAATAGGTTTTCTTAAACCTTTTTGATAATATAATCCACGTCTTCATAGGAAATTTCTGTAAGGATTAGGTCCCTTTTCATGCCGAAGCGCAGCAAATCCTCAGCAAACTACAGAAATGGGTGAGATGGAAACTAAGGGCAGAAAACCGCATGCGGATTTTTATCATTGATAATGGCTAAAATGTTCTGCCTTTTTGGTTGTTGTTCTTTAGAAAAAAGGAAAGAAAGGTTAATTACACTGTCTACTTTTTCTCCTCATTTCAGTCCTTATGATGTGCCTAAGGGTAAGTGTAGAAATCTGAGAACATCAGATTGGGTTTTTCTCTCTCCTGTTTTGTTCTCTTGTCTCAAACATTTCCACGGTTTTATACTCACTGTAAATTTTAAGGATTCTAGATACATCCTATGTATAGGATATATAGTATATATATATATGTATAGAAGAGAATTTGTTCTAAGCATGGCTGTTTGTTTTATACTGAACTACAGTGCTCAGCTTTTATTTGATTTCAATTCCAAGACATTAGTGCAGACACTCTGGCGCCCAAACAGCATAGCTAGCCAGAGGGTAATATTAAGAGGCATCTGTATTGTTGCCAGTAAGTTACTTAAAGCTGGTTCTGTATAAAATGTCAATTATATTTACTAATTCTGATTAATGGTAATAAATCTAAGGTTTATAATACTTCATAACAATCTGCAACTGTATAAAAGTGGGTTATCATTAAAAATTGTAATGCAGTTTCCATGATAATCTTTAGCAGCACTAATTCACAGGTTTTCTTTGACTCAGGTAATGTAAAACCAAACATTTCATAGGAGGCATAAAGTCAACAGCAGATCATTAAGAAATGACAGTATCACCTTCCCAATATAGTTCATTACTATAGCAATTATGGCATCAAATTATGACAATAAGAAATCAAGTGAAGCATTGGAGATGGTAGCATTCACATTTCAATGTCTAACTTCTGGGGGTGGATTCATGGGGCATTTTTTGTCTCTTCACTGGAAGCCATGCAAAGGTGGGGTTTTGTTTGTTTTTTTTTTCACTTATCCCTCTGAAAAGTGGCATTAATTATTCAGAACCATTACTGTGATGTGAAATCAACAAATCTCAGCATTTGGCTTTTTGATTTTGGTCCAAAAGTCAACAAGTCTCTGCAGCTGCTCTGGTAAGAATGAATGGTTGAATCGAGTTGTTAATCTGGGGTTTAATTTGCTTCCCTGCTACGTGTCATGTTATTCTTTCTTGTTCAGGTCTAGTAAGTGTCACCTAGAATCATTACAATAAGACCGATTGGGATGAGTTATATCCAAAGTGAATTTCCTTTGCCTAATGGGGGGTGAAAAACAGCAGAGGGAAGAAAAAAGCAGCCTAAAGTTGCTTGGAAGGTAGTAACAAAGGTGCTGGAAGAGTAGCTACGAAGAGGGAAAGATGATTCTCTGTAGTGTTAGATGATGCAGCAAGGGGCAATGGCCACACATTGCAGGATGGATGTTTCAGACTGGGCACCGAGCAGAGCATTCACCAAGGTTATGCAGTACAGGAACACATTGTCTGGTAGGGCTGTGTGCGCTCAAACTCCAGTTTTCAGGGCTAAGGCAGCAAAGCCATGGCCAGCCTCAACTGGTGTTGGTGTTAGTCCCACTTGGTGAGGGAACTTGGTCCATTCAGGTGCTTCTGTGATTCTGTGGATTCACCCTGCTCCTTTCCTATCCAAAGGTACTGCATTATTTGTACCGTGGATAGGAAATAAGTAGTGGATAAAAGCAAACACAAGAACTCACCTGGTCACTTGGGGTGGGAAAAGCAGTATGACAGAGATCTCAGCCCAAGTGAAAGAACAGAGATTTTTTTATGCTATAAGCAAATAGTTTCAAAGTTAATATCATCCTGGCTTATAAATATTTCTCATTAATTAGTTGCACCTCCTAACCTCTAAAATAGGGAAAAAAATCTCTGCCTATCTTAGCATTTAAGCTACAGATTTGGGGTTTTGTTTGTTTCTCTTGAAGGAGGCATGTATGTATCTCTTGTGAGCATTGAAATCCAGGTCCTGGTGGTTTAACTGTTCAGATCATTCATCAGATGAATTTGTTTTGTGGCTCTTTTCTTACCTTTATTCTCATTTGACTTCAAGTGTAGCTGCTGCAGGCTCTGCTGCTGGCTGTGTTTATTGCCTGCAATTAGGAGGCAAGCTTCATAAAGGCCCACAATGCCTCATTCAGAAGACGACAAATCTGTCCAAAGCAGAAAGAAAAAAAAACCCCAAAGCCCTGGTTACTCTGCACAGATGAGAGCTGGCTGCATGGCACAATTAGATTTGCTCTGTTGTACCTTGGAAATAGGAAAGATGAGGCTGCTTTTTAATTGAAGTGCACAGCATAGCATGTTAATTCACTGTTGCTCTGCCAGCAAGGAGCTGGAAGTATTCTAAATAAATGATGCCCCAACCAGAATTTGATTATATCTGTGTTCATGTGGCATTCTACTATCAGCCTACAATAGTATGCTGGTTAAGTATAATTCATGGAGTCCTGCAGGCAGTCTTAGTTCTCCATCTTCTCTTTTGTATTGGTTACTGCAACAAATTAATGCAAAATACAGCGGGGTAATGTTGCACTGTGCTGTAGCAGCAGCTACTCCCCAAAATCCAGTGTAAACTTGGAGCATCCAAGTGAGGTTTGTGTTGCTGTTCATGCTGGAGTTTTAGGATTTATGTATCCTGTTGTTCCCTTCCATTGGCCAGTGTCACCCTTAGCATCTTAAGGAAGACCTTAAGCTGGGATCTTAAGGAAGTAAATCTCAGCTGATCTCACCATCTCTGTGTCTGTAAGTGCCCTCTCTTCTTTGGGGCACGTTTCAACCCAATGATCTGTTCCACTTGTGTTTCGGGGAGTTGAAACTCTGTCAAAGATGCTGAATTTCAGGCAGCTGGGCAGGGGAGAGAAATTGTCTCCCCCGAAACTGAGGGATATGAACTGTAATAGTCCAGCTGAGAGAAAAGGAAATCCTATCACAGGGCACAAACTCCTCAGAAACAAGGTTTCATTCATTCAGGTGGTGATGGTGTTACTCTGCATGTGCAGAGTTGTGCTGCATCGGGGGATGTTTATCTGGGAGAGTATTTAAGATGCTTGGGGAGAAGGGATGCTGCTGATTGCCTTCGCCAACCCTTGCAAACATAGATCCAAGCACGCTTTTTCTCAGGCCTGGGTATGTGTTTTGTGGGCTTATCTTCCTGGCTCCCGTGCTGATCATGGCCACACATCCTCCTTTATGTTAGTTCAGTTTTGTTGCTTTAACCTCTTTGGATGTGTTATTCGCCTGCCCTGGTTTCATACATGTCTCTTCCCTTTCTCTTTCCACTAAGCCCTTCTTTAAAACCCTCCTCATAAAGTCAACCCTTTGCTGAGGTTTTTCAAAGTCACAATTGACTCGTGGGTTGTTTCACTGGCAATCTGCACAGAAGCAGCTTGCTGACTATGTGGTGACTCCAGCACTCACTCCCTCCAGTACCTGAGGCTTCATTCTCTTTTTTGTTGCCCACACAGGATTCAGGTGTGATGAAATGTCATGATTTCAATGGATTTCTTCCATGTCTTTAGTTCCTTATATCCTTTATGTGCTCATGGAGTCTATTTTGTGTAACATGTAAAGGGAGACAATGCTTAACAATGAGCTATGACAGTTAATTGGTATTTTGTCTTAAGAATTGTGTTTTTCCTGCACTCGAGAAGAATTGAATTAAGATGCAAAGTTTAATAAATTCATCATCAGAACAATGTTCTGTGATTTTATATTGCGCTTTTGACAGCATTTAATCCACTGTTACTGCTTTGAAGGGTTTTTAATTGAATTGCTCAAAAGACCAAATAGAAAAGAAAAAGAAATTATAAATAGGACAGTGACTGTCGACTTGCTGAAACATTTTAGTGGTGTGGTATTGCTGTTCAGAAGGTTGGGAATGCTGTTTATGTGTAGTGACTTCTCATTTCTATATGGGATGCATTCTTCAGAGAAAGGATTTGCTTAGAAAATGTGAAAGTGATTCTGTTGCATTGAAATTGGTGAAGACACGAGAGTGAATTGGGGATAACCTTCTTTTCAGTCTCACTGGGATGGAAGCATTTCAGCTGGAATTCACATTATGGATGGCTGATGTCAGGTTAGCCTAAGTGTCAGTGATCTGCTGCTGTTTCAAAAGGAAGCAGAAAGATCTGGGCTGGATGCAGTATGTGTGAGAGAGCCAGAAAGAAAGAAAACTGATTTCTTTCTAAACCAAATGGCAACCTGTACTTTTCTTGCAGTTGTATCAGTGCTCAGAGAAGCTTTCAGAAAAGGGCAATGTAGAAAACTCAGGCAAGCGAATTTCTGTGCTGTAGATGGTTGCATGTTTTGGCTAAAGGTCCGGATTCCATGGCCTGCTTTGCCTTTGGAGATGTGGTTGCAGCGTAAGGAGGTGGTATTGCAGTTGTTCATTCTGATGATGTCTGGTAAACAGGATTTATTGGAAAGGAAATGATCAGCATCAAGTATCTCTGTGCAGGTAAAAGAAAAGATTTTAAGCTGGTTCATCCTGCTGCACAATAAAAGTTAACTGTGCAGTGCACATTAAGAGCTTTCTTTTGCTATGGTTTCAGTTTTATGCCACCATTTGCTAAAGTTAATCAACAGTGTGTTAACTGGTCCCTTCACTGCCTACGTGAGGATTTTCAGGGCGAGGCTCGCACTTGAAACTTTGCTTTGCCTCCTAGTAAAAGTCAGTCAGTGCCCTGAGAGGCTGCTCTTTGCCGCAGAATAGATCTGAATATAGACCCACATGATCATTGTACAGCTGAGTGGGAAGTCTTTCTCAGAGCACAAGTTTTACATTCCTCGCTATGGGGTTTTCAAAGGCCTATGTTTTTCTTCAATTATTTAGTATTTTCTGCCTCTTTATTGTAGGAAAGGACTGAGGTTCTTGTGCCCTACCAGATCCCTGCTGCAGCACTGAGATTCCAGTTCTGTCCTTCCCTTTAAAATACTTAATGTATGATGTAAACCAAACCGAACCTTTTTGCCTTCTTGCAGGTAACTTCTGCATGAACTGAAGAGCTGTAATATTGTTTCATCAGGTTGTGTACCACTTTTTTACAGTGATATGAGAAACCTTCTTTTGGTTGGCCAGAAACAACCAAGATGAAACATTTTGTTCTGTCAGGGGTAAAAAGGCATTTGTATTAGTCAACACTTTACATCTCCCAGTGCTGCTGATAATGAAATCTTTCCATTTAGTAACTCCAAGAAGATTATAAAATGGAAATGGGCAGTTTCTTGGAATGTTTAGGCCCAATTCATATCAGAACAAATAATTTGCTGATTTGAACCGGCAGTCTGTGCTTCACCCTTTCAGGACAGCTGTTATTAACCTTTATTCTCATAATAAAAGAAAGTAAGGGTTGTATCTGACTCTAACGTTGCATTAAAATCAAGAGCTGTAAACAGTGATTGCTCCAGTTTGAACTGACCTATCTCAATGAAGCACAAAGAGCTTTTCCTGTCATATAAGGGAACTACAGCAATTCAAAAGCATTAATTTTCAAAGTAGGGAGTTTTCCAGCACTGATGTTTCTTCTGGTTGCTTCGATTAACATTTGAAATTGAAAAATACCAAAGCAAACAATCCAAACCAACCGACCAACACCCCAAACAAGCCCCAAACATTTGGAATAAATTAAAAAATAGGATAAACATTCTGGCTCCAAAACAAATTCCATTGGTTTTATTGCTGAGAAAACAAAAAGTTTTTATGTGAGCTGAAAAGGGAGGAATTGTAAAGCTGAATAAAGACAGCCCTGAACTTCTCCATCCTCACTTGGATCTCGACATCCTTTTCATCATTTCTGGAACTCCCAGCACGAATCTGTGTTTGGTACTTTTGTCTTCTGGTCAAAAATCAAACCTCTCCAGCTCGTTTTTGACCTTGTCTTCGTGTTGGTGATCGTTCAAGCCATTAGGTACTACATTATCCAAGCAGGGGTGTAGGAGTGCTGGGCTGCTAATAAGATATCTCCCACACAGCACTTCGATAAATGTATTCCTGAGTTGGGACGTTGACCTATGTTAATATTGGTAGATAAGATGTGTTAAAGAGCTTTGAAGTGGGGGTTTGGGTTAGTTGTTTGTTTGAACATCCTGTTATTCCTACATTTCTGGAGCTCCAGCAGTGTACTGCAATAAGGAAATGCTGTAGCAACTTACTGTGCCCATTTTGTCATTTGGAAGAAGGTGAAGTGATCAAAGGCTATTTCTTGAATGCTTTTAACATCTTTCCAAGGTTCTAATTGTAGAGCTGGAGAAGAGAGAAATAGCGATTGTGGTACCACAGTAAGAAAAAAGAGGGAGATGAGGATCTGCTAAAATTGAAATCTGTTGAAATTCTGATGTTGTCAAAACCTTTTATGAGTCTTTTAAGGTTTCTTTGGTTAAACATTGTTCAATTTAAAGTTCTGATTTCTTTTAGGTGTACCAGGTTTGGGGGTTTTGGTTTGGTTTTGTTATTTTATTCCAGTTTTCTAGAAGTAGGAACCTCAGCAGTATCATAGTCTCATGTTGGCTTTGCTCACTAAGTGCTGCTATCTCTCTCAGTATAGACAAGGCTCAGAGCTTTGCCTTCTCAACTCAGCCATGACCAAAATCTGGACCTAATGACACACTGGTATCACTGAGGAAAAAAGGGAGAATCCCAGTTAGGGTCCCCAAGTGGAACTTGCAGTGACTGCTCTGAAGAGTAGCTAATCAAATGATGACACCATGCTTGCTGCTTTACTTTAACATAATGAAGCCCTAGGCTTCAAGAATGGAGCTTAGATGGCAGAGGCTGTAGTTCTTCTAACTGAACCACAGAGGATTTTTGTATCAAATCTCTAGGCTCTTACTTTGATGGGTTTTGGCAAAAACATCTTCCATGCTGCCCAAGGAAGCTGTGGCTGCCCCATCTCTGGCAGTGTTCAAGGCCAGGCTGGATGGGGCTTGGAGCAACCTGGTCCAGTGGAAGGTGTCCCTGACATGGCAAGGGGTTGGAACTGCATGATTTTAAGGACCTTTCCAACTCAAACCAGTCTGGGATTCTATGAAATGAGGAGTCATTGCTCCGTATAAATATAAGAAAAATTAACATAAAAAATATAAATGTAGCCTTTGCATGGTCTTCAAGTGGTCATGTTGGGCCTGAGGGAAAGGTCTCTACCAACATGAATGTAGTCTGTAAAAGCTGATGGGAGTTTTCTGTGCTATAGTTCTACATTTTAATCTGCAGTATCTTGTAGGCAAAAACGAAGCTTTTTTCACTCATCGTACACACTCAGTTATATGAGCTGGATGAAATCTCTTCCCTTTGAAAACATTACAGGGTTTTTCCTATTCTAAAGAGAATACTTTAATATAAAGAAATAACATAAACGTCTTCATTTACCTGGTAGACTTCTTTTAAAAGATCCTGTGGAAGAAAGGAGCATTTCAGAGTCTGTAAGAGAGTAGCAAGTAAGTATATCCTTGAATTAAAACTGGTGAGCAAAAGTCACAGTGCATATTGTTGCTATGGGAGTGTAGCTGAATGGTAACTATGTGGACATGGCTTAATTCTTCTCATATGAATATCTGATGATTCAGGAATTCTTCCAAAAAAAACCCCAAAACAACCAAACCTACAACCTCTCCTGTTATTGCAAAGACCGTTTGTTTCAAAGTGCAAGCAAGTAAAAGCTGAACTGGAACAAAACATTTTGATGCTTCCAGAAGAAGAGATGAAATCATCCATTTAGGGGCATGTCTGGACTTTTATCCTGAAGAGATTTTTACTGTCCCATTGTACTGAAGATGTCCAATGAAATTTTGAAGTTGTTGTTAGTTTGGTTTGGGGGTTCTTTTTTCTCTACTAGTAGTAAAGGCTTCCACTACCTTCTTACACTTTGGGTCTCATGCTAAAAGGCAATACTGTTGACCAGAAAAGAGCCCTGAATTCACGTGCTGTCATCTCTCAAAGCTTTATTTTGTGGCATTGGTGTCACATCCCATCATATCCTGGATTCTAGCCAGAAGGATACAAGCTGTCATCCAGCAGCTACAGTTCTGGGAGGGGGTTGACCAAGCTGGCCTCTGAAGTTTTTTAGCCATTTTCTTAATTTCATCCTAGTATATAGAGATAGTTTCACACACTGCAGTGAAAACTCTTATTCCTGCCTTAGGTTAAACTGCCTCATTTCTTTCTTCCTGACAGCTGCGGTCAATAGATGTTAACCAAAAGCTGTCAAATTTCCTGAGAAATGAGGAAGCATTTTTTTCACTCTGGATGGGAAGCAGAGAGTTGCTTATCTTCTGTCCTGGAAAATCCTTCCTTTTGTTTGACAGGATTTAAACAAATTGTTAGCTTTAATTAAGTTTGAAATGGGACAACTGCACAACCCTAACTGCCCTTTTCTGGGTGTGAGAAGACAGTAAAATTAACCATGAGATTCAGGAATGGTGTCTCTTTTGCTCTAGTGATTGACTGCAATTCTGTATTTAGGTAATGCTGAAATTTGGGCTAGGTTTCGAGAGAGAAAGTTTTATGAAGGCAACATTGGATGTCTTGTAGGAAGAGGGAGAAAATATAGCTGTGGAAAAGATCAATAGTAATACAGGGTGAATGCTAAAGACAGACGAGGCCCTCAGTGCCATGGGTTAGCAGTGGCACTGGCAGTGCTGGGGTAAAGGTTGGACTTGATGAGCTTAAAGGTCTTTTCCAACCTAGTGGCTTCTGTGATTCTGTGCCGTTAATTTGCAATGCTTAAAGCTGAAATTCCCATACTTTTTCTCTTTTTTTTTAAATTCTGATTTCCTGATGGATTTCTGGATTCACGTTTGATCTGGAAAGGAGATACGTGATAGACACGTATAAAAACTTAAAGCTTATCAGGCTCTGCCCATCTGTGAGATGTCTGTAAAAGATGCTGACCCAGACCTACATGTTGAGCTGCTGGAGTGGATTAAGTGAAGAATCTATAGAAATGATCATTCCTCCTTTTCCAAAGCTGCCCCAGTGTGTCTCAGCCCTTCCTGCAAGTGCAGGTTGTGGCAGGTGGTGCTGCTGTAATGTTCACAAGGAAAGGGTAGCGTGGTCCTGTTGTATGGAGGTTATCTGCAGATGAAGGAAGATTCTTCTCTCCTTTCTTGTTTTTCACATGAGGGTGTATTTGAGTCCTCATGTGCGCTCAGACAGCAGTTTGAGAACAGGTTTAAGTCTTCGCTTGTAGAAGTCTGTTGAATGAAAGAGTAAGGTGATTATAGGATGTGAATGAAATTGAAAAGCCAGAGCTTGCAAATTCTCACTTAGAAATCTTTTCTTAGGCTGCATCTTTTCCTGAAGACAAAAGCACTCCCTCCTTTTCCCATAGCTATCCATGCGGGTTTGGAAAATGGATCTACTGTGCTGAGTGAGGAGGTTAACTGGAGATCCCTCCAATGCTAATAGATGTTAGAGGGCTACAAGATGTATTTCCTGAAGAGCCAGTATAGAAAGAAGTTCTATCACCAGAAGAACACACTGATGAGGGGACTCTTGGTGCCGCTTGCCCATTAACCATATACAACAAATCCCATGCCAGCTTCATGTGTATTCAATTAATATACAGATAAAAGAAGTCCTGTAACTTAGAATCAGTATTTAAAATTGCAAACACATTGACATAATGCATGATTTAGCCATGAAATTCATTTGCAAGAGATATATATGAGACTAGTTCTGTGGCCATGAAGGATTTATGAGGAAGATGAGGCTTACGCTTGTATTAAATCAAGTGTTCTAATTCCTGAATCTTTGTTGTTTAGGTCACTGTAGTCAGTGGTAGCTGAGATTTAAGAACTTCACATGCAAGGTCCTAATGTATCTTGCAACGTTCTCTGTTCCAGCTAGTCAGGAGAATGGACTTGCACAAGTCACCAGCATGACCTGTAACAGTAACTGCTCTAGTCCTATGTAAGAAAACTTTCATATACATGTAAAATCAGGATTCAGTCTGAGAAGAGTTGTATTTCTATGCTTTCCACAATTGCAAAGATCCTTTCTTTGTTCTTAGTGAGACAGAACTGCCACTGTGATAGTAATTAGGGCGTGGACTGAAGGTTGCATGGTATTGTTTGTATTCTGTAGCATGAATTAGACTGGATCAGCTCAGCTGCTCTACTGAGTGGGCACCTTCCTTCTGAAGTTCTTGGGGGAAACTCTGTCGCAGGTTTATTTTTATGGCATCTTTCAGACTGACATTTGTATTCTTTATGCACACATGCGTGTGTACATTCACTCACACATCTGTGCTTCCCACGGACTGTTTGCATAGTTCAGAAAAGCATGTTCTTGACCCTAAAGCAGTTGTGTTTCTCTCTGTTGCATTATTCAGATACTCTGAAAAACTGATTAGATTCAAATATTAGGAACATTTCTTTTGTTCATGTAGAAAGTATCACATGGTTTAAGGTATTCTGAAGGATCAAGGGCATTCTTCTAGCAGACAAACCTCTTCTGACCTATATGCAATTGACTTAGTAAAAACTGGGCCCCAAAGCAAGGTGAGTTTGAGGAGGTGCCCCTCAGTCTGCCTTTCCTCTCTCCCATTTACTGAGCAGCTGTAATAGTACTTCCCTGCCTCTGAGAGGTGTTGTGGATACAGTGTAAAGATTGTGCAGTAGCAGCATACTGTAAAAACAAGGATTCTGCAAGAACACTGAAAATAGGGTGTAATAAAGACTTCCAGAAACCCAAAGTCAGACATTTCTATGGTAATCTCGTCATGAATTTGTTTCTTTCCATGAAATACAAGGAGAGGTGACCTACTCTATGCGCAGCGTTTTCACACTCCTTTTTAAACAAGCAGGATGTATCTGCCTTGGGGGTGATAGGACGTGGGATTCATCTCATTACCAGTGCCAAATGCAATCAGTAGACAACTTGCTGCTTTAATTTCTGAGGACTTACAGTTATGGTTGTATTTAAGCTTACCGTGATCATTTAGGGAAAGAAAAAAAAAAAGGTGAATAGTTGCTTTTCCTCTAGTATACCCACCCATTGGCAATGACTAGTTAGGATTAAAAGTTCCATCTAGCCCAAGGCTATAATGAATATTCAGGCAAAATGATTCTGTACAGCTGCTTTAGGGAAGTATAAAGACAATGCCTCTACCATTCAAATCTCCTGTGCCTTTGGAATAAACAAGCAATATTTGATTAAGGACAGGAAGACAGAAGAAACACTTCTGTACATCTCATACCAAAAGAGACTTTATATGGTATTAAATTGCCAACAGATTCCTGGAGGTACTATGCATGAATCAGTGTTATGTTTTGGTCGATGGCTGTTTGACCAAGCTCTCATTGAAATACTGTTTGTTTAAAAGAAAATTATAACAAAAATAGGTCAGATAAATGAATTGTGTCACCAACTGAGGCTACAGCCCACTGAAACACTGTTCGTTCTTCTGGATTGACACACGGAGCAAAATCATGCTAAACATGTATTGCACTGTATCATCATTAATGAGAGAACCAACAAACCTACTTCTGGGTAATAGAAGAAGATAATTTATAGCAACAAAAGCAATAAAATCCTGTACTACGTGAAGCAGAATAATATTTTAGTTTGTTAATTTAGTTACACCTAATAACATTTTACATAGCAAGCCATTTAGAAAATGTTTCTTAACTATGCAGGCTTTATCAAGCACTTTATCAATGATAAAAGCTGCAGGCACTTTCCTAAAGTTGGATTGTGGTAAAAAGAAGAGATTTATGTTGTATTAGCAGTGATAGGTTTTGTTTCTAGCGTGATTTACTGGCCTGAAGGTTCATTCTTTTACAAGTAGCATGCTCATCCTTGAATGTTGTATAAATCTAATCTCTGCTTAGAATCAGTCAATGCAATTTGGAAATTGGGGTCAGTCTTTCAGAAAGCCAAGTAGATGTGAAGCCTTGAATCAGCAAAATTAATGAAGCAAAATGAATCACAGAATCCCAGGCTGGTTTAGGTTGGCAAAGGACCTTAAAGCTCATCCAGTTCCACTCCCCTGCCATGGGCAGGGACGCCTCACACTAGAGCAGGGTGCTCCAAACCCCTGTGTCCAACCCGGCCTTGAGCACTGCCAGGGATGGGTCAGCCACAGCTTCTCTGGGCACCCTGTGCCAGCGCCTCAGCACCCTCACAGGGAAGAGCTTCTGCCTTAGATCTAACCTGAACCTCCCCTGTTTCAGTGTGAACCCATCACCCCTTGTCCTATCACTACAGTCGCTGATGAAGAGTCCCGCTCCAGCATCTGATGCCTTATAATGCATTTTTCCAAGTCCTCAGTGCAAATAGAAAATTATAACTTTTCTAAAAGAATTAATACTTTTTCTTGATGATTTAAAGAATAAAGGGTGATGTTACAGGTAAAACCAGGTGGGGATGTTATTCCTCTTTGTGAATCTTTTAGTTGTCTGTGGGGTGGCACAAGGGTAACCAGTATTCTTTTAAAGGTATCTAGCATTATCTTCGTATGATATTTATTTAATGAGCAACAAATTAGACAAAGGATTGGGGGGGGGGGGCAACTCAGCTTTAGAAATGCCTGTTTTATTCCCAAATTGTCAGATTTAATGGAGTTTTTCAATTTTTTTATATACTGTTCAACACCTTTCCCATTGCTCTCAGTGGCTCTGCAGCAAAGCACTGTGTTAACTTCTGTTCATTTTTCCCTGTTTCCTCACAAAGCATCCTTTTTCCTTGGGATATGAAGTGAAGGAAAATCAAAGATTTCACCTCCTTTGGTTGAGTTTTCCAATTATTTTCCTATGAATTTACCTGTGGTTTTATGGGTACTAAATCCCTGCAGGTTTCCAAGGCTAATACAAGCAAGCCTTTCAAAAGGTCTTTGTCTAAGCATGTGCCAAGCTATCAGATAGTTAATCTGTTTAGTAGCTTGAGAAATTGAAGACCCATTCATTGCATTTGTTGCATTAATCTGGGTGTGGGAGAAGCAGAATCGATGGAAACTTTAGGTCGTTACTTACTTTTGGAAAAGAAAAAAAGCTCTAATTGTTCTTTATTAAGAAAGGCAAACTCGTTAGGGTGGGAATTCGGCTTGTACGAAGGAAAGAGCTCTTCCCAATAAGTTGCTCAATGTGGATTAAACTGATTGTATTATTTGGAAGTGTTAGTGTGTGTATAATTTCCATGGCAGCACTCTGAGCACGCTGAAGTCAGCGTAATGAGTTATGTGGTGCCAACCTCCTGAACGGTAGCACAAGGATTCCTGAGAATCATTAACATAAAGGATACACAGTTCATGTCTCATTTCTGCATCGGGCCTCAAGGAGATTCAGAACAGAAATGAAAGTCAAAGATACAGCTACTCTCATCCTGCCAGTGCAGCGCTCATCCATATTTCATGGGTGCTGCATGGGCGGGGAGGTCACTGTCTTTATTGGAATGGCACAGCTAAGTCTCAGAGTCTCAGGGGTTTACTATTTATGTCAAGCACTGTGTGCTCTCTAGGAACACAGCTGGGGGGTGGGAGGGAGGTGTTTGTGCTTAACCAGCGGTGTAAAAAGAAAACACAACAAGGGGTTATTTCCTGTGTTTCCACTGGATTTCTTGAAACTTCATTTAGGCTCATCCCATTCTCAGTCATGACTTAGCAATGCAGCTCTATGAGGTTTTACAGTATCCAGTTGTTCTGATGTGACAGACTTTATTTTTGGAGAGATTCAGTAAACGTAAATATCTGCTGTGTTAACTTCCATTCATTTCTTTCCCTATTTCCTCTTATTTTTTCCTCGGAATAGTAAGTGAAGGAAAATCACTTCATGACTGGGAAGCAATTATCCCACTGCGGTACCAGTGCTGCTGTACCAATTTGCCTACACTTGTACTGACTCTTGTAATAGCATCATTCACTTCTTAACCACATCACATCTACATGCATCACTATTGCACATTTTAAGGTATTTGGTGAAGAGCATTATCAGTACCAAACAGAAAAAAACAACAACCAGTACCCTGAAAGTTATATTGAAAAACAACCATTATATGTGCCAGAGGCAGAGCGTTAGTTTCACCGAGCTGTTTGCATTGGAAAGGATAGTTGATGGCTGTCTACATGAGATGTATTCCGTAAGGGAAGTAGATGCCTGGAAAATCAGGAAAAGCCAACACTTGATTTGATTTCTGGCTTTAGCAGAGATGATTTCAATCTTTCATTTACACTGTGACCATCCCAAGCTGTTCTCTTAAGTCAGGGGAGAGTTCAGAAATGCTGAATTGCATTCCGATAGCCTTGCAACCTCTCCTCATCCTTGCTGTTCTGATCAAGGCATGAGCAGGCAATGCTTCAGTTTCACATTATTTTGTGGGTTTCTGATTACGTTCAATATATGTTATATAGACTCAGTCATTACAACTGAAAAGCAATGGGTAAAGAAAATCTCTGTCATCCAAAGGGATCTTTTTCCCTCTGTGGGAAGGGAACATTTTGTGACATCTCTGTCTTTTTGGGGGAAAAAAGAAGCTAATTTTCCTTTTTTTGTGATCTAACCTTTCTGCAGTGGTTTTGCAGTTCCTCAATGTGTCTGAAATAAGTTAACTGACGAGATGAGGTTGAGGCCTGGTGTGTAATTTCACGAAATCACTGCATAGCCACTTACAGCAAAGTTTTCTATTTCCTTGATCTGTCTTTTGTTCTTATTACTTTTAATTATCTCCTATATTTATCTGACCTATTTGAACAGGATCCAGAGCTGGTACGGAACATCTGTCGCTGGGTTAGACAAGCTGTTGAGATTCCTTTCTTTGCCAAGCTGACCCCAAATGTCACTGATATTGTGAATATTGCAATGGCTGCGCAGGAAGGTAAGCGACTCCGGTGCACAAGCTGTGCAGATTTACTCATTTGCTGGATGGGGTAAGACAGGGCAGTTGCTGGAATAATAACAAACAGCAACAGAAACTAATGTGAAGAGTTTGAGGTGCTTAGAATCAGCACAGTGATCAAAGGCTTCGTAATTATGTCCATGCTTCTAGAATGTAGCAATATATGACAAGAACTGTATTAGACAATAAATTATACATGCTTATGTGTGTGTGTTTAGTTGCATACTTCTATGATAGTTTTAAGTTTACCATATCACTGTGAGTTCCCCTGTTCCTCCATTTAATAGTGAAAATGGTGTGTCTGTCCTGAGGAAACAGAAATACACCATTTGAAGGTATGCAGTTTGGGTTTTTTCCTTAAAACATAAAGTACAACATTTCAGGAAATGAAGTTTGCAAGCGGGTTTATTAATCTATCACTTCGAACTATGGTCATCATTTCTCTGTCACATCTCTTGTCTTGCTCCTTACAAGGTTGGAGGAGGTGACCTCTGTGCTGGGGCACCTCCAAGGATCAAACAACCACTGTAGCAGGTTCTGTCCCAGGCAGCCGCAGGGCAGAGATCTGCCTGTCAGCCCCAGCCTTTCCCACATGCTGTCTTATATCCCTAATGGCTCTTGCAGCCTATTTTGAAGCTCTTGTTAAATTTAGCAGCCCAGAATTGGTCCTAAAGACCCTTCTGTGCTTCCGCGTTCAGTTTGTTGCTTTCTGTCTTCAGCTGTTTGTTTGAATGTCTCGTTATTTCACACTTTCACAGTTTTCCTGTTGTATTTTTGCCTCTCTTGTCCTTACACACATGATTTAACAAAAAGCGACTGACCTTTTCTTTCACAGGTGGTGCAGATGGTGTTACAGCCACCAACACTGTGTCAGGACTGATGGGACTGAAAGCAGACAGCACACCTTGGCCAGCAGTCGGTGGAGGCCTGAGGACCACATATGGTGGCATGTCAGGTAGGTGTTGCCCTTTTTGATGAATGCTGCTTCCTTGGAGGCTTTCAGAACATCAGGAGGTCCTTGTAGTGGGCTAGAATATCATGTCTGCAGTCACACCGAGTCCTTAAAGCTCACTGCTGGTCAATGTTTCGAAGCCATGACAGATGGAACAGATTAAGTGTGAAGGCTCTTGGGTTGCCCTTTCCTTAATGGTGAAGTGCTGCATCAGAATCCTGTGATGAGGTCACTGGAGAGGGAGAGAAATCTCTTCTCTGGTGACCCTTGCTTTTCCTCAGATTTTTCATTCTGTCACAGTTGTCAGGCCCCACGTTAGACAGAGGCTAATGAAAGGGCATCGCAGGGGGAAATATCAACAACCCAAATGCAGTGTATGTTTCAAAGCCTTCCTCCTTCCCACCGAGGGCACCTCTGCCAAGGAGGTTATTTCCTCCTCTTCTCACTGGGGTAAAAATGATAGACTGTATTAGGCAAGCATACGCATATTTTGTAGCCTGTTTCTTGTAACAGGCAAGAAGAGCTTGTGTAGGACATATTTCCAAGTCCTGCTTCACAATTTATTTTTCAAACCAGCAGCAAAACTTACGCACTCCAGTTCAGTGCATGCGCACACTAATGTGTTAATCTGTTGACCCTGTGCACTCTGTTGCTGTGACAACATGAACTTGGCTCTGCAAAGACAATACTGTGAGCTTCTTGACTTGACTGGTATGGAGATTAGTCTCCTTGGTGATAGAAGTAGCAGTAAATATACATAACAGAAGTAATAGCATCCCCCTGATTGAGTCAAACACTATTTTATTGGACGTGCCTCCTACCTCTCCCCAAAAAACATGAGAAGAGACCAGACAGGCAAAAAATGCTGTATTTTATGTGACTGGTGTTATCCTTGGAGAGCGGTAAGAAATGTGGCAAAAGAGATCTTTTAAACAAACTTTAATTCAGACGAGTGTATTCAGTGGAAAATTGCCTCATTGCCTTAGATAACTACATGGAATTTGGAATTTTTTCAAGGAGGCTGAAAAGGAAGAAAGACATAACAATCATTATGCCTATTGCACGGTGATTATTTCACAGTGACAGTCCAATAAGATGTTATATCTTCATAGTATGCAAAATGGGAGGAAGAGGGGAACAAGAGGAGAACAGCTACAGCCCATTTCAATTTCTCTAGCCTGCCATGTTGACAGGCAAAGAATATAGGAGGTCACAGTGGGGGCTGTGCATTAAAAATTAATAAAAGAACTATTGCAGTAGTATTTTATATAAGTAACACCATTCACATTGCCTTGTTGAAGTTGCAATTCCTGAATAGGCCCTCCTACCATAAGTCTGTCTAATAAAATCTATCAAATGACTGCATTAGGAAAAGCATTCTTATGTCACAAAACCAACACATGGATGTAGTGGAGATTACAGTGACACCTGAATGCTCAGCTATAAGGGAGGGGGCACCAGTATTTCTAGGGTTTATGATCTGTTGTAAGTGGGACTTGTGGAAAAATCCTTTATTTGATATTTATATGGATGTAGTATCAAAATGTATTTTTAGTGACATGGTTTATTGGTGGACTTGGCAGTGCTGGTGTAAAGGTTGGACTGATGATCTTAAAGGTCTTTTCCTGCGTAATTGATTCTATGATCCATCAGAGGAGACAGACAATGTCATTTTTGGATACACCATTGCCCATGATGCAAATCTGGTTCTTTAAAATACATGAAAACCACTGGGGGTCAATATACAGCCAATAACATCAATAGGCTCTGCAATACATCACAGCGCTTTCTCCTTGGCCATCAGGGCATAGCAGTACACAGATTAATGCAAGCAGGAAAGCAATTTTAACTCAAGAGAGCTCACATGCTTACAAGCAGAGCATCTTGTCATGTCAGAACAAGGGGCAGGGCGACCACATTCTGAGCTCTTTTCTGGCCATGCCAGCACTGAGATGTGTGGCCTGCAGCCAGACACTTGACCTTTCCGTGCTTTGTTCCTCCTGTCTGTGAAATGGCAGTAACACCATGTCAGTGCCTGCAATCTGTGCTGGGAAGTGCTCTGCAGTCCCAGCAGGAAAGTTGCTTCCTAGTGTCAAGTATTGGTTTTCTGCTTTGATGTGCTTCAACGTCTTATTTCTGTTTTATTATCTGATGGAGTCAGGAAGTTTTTGTTGTTTTTTCAACTAATTCCTCTCAAGAGAGAATTAATTTT
The DNA here is from genome assembly GCA_009867235.2 of Psittacus erithacus. Taxonomy (NCBI): domain Eukaryota; kingdom Metazoa; phylum Chordata; class Aves; order Psittaciformes; family Psittacidae; genus Psittacus; species Psittacus erithacus. Next base: position 20,005 of record WYDI02036484.1, on the reverse strand, counting down.
TTAAGTGAAAGGCAGTGCTATTATAAAAACAGTAAGCCTGGTCCATTTTCCATGTGTTTTACCAAAGCACAGCTGGTTTATCATGTTCTCTAGTGCGCAAACCTAGAGCAGATAGAGCACATAGCCAGGCTGTATCTCAAATGCTGGACTTTTTCCAGTTGCACAGATTTCAGTTCTTTTCTGGACTAGAAATGAGGCTGGCTTGGCACAGAGATACAAGAAGAGTCTGTGTCCCACAGGGTGCAGTGATCCTGGTGATGTATCACCCATGGAGGCCTCAGCACAGAGTCCCTGTGGTCAAGGGTGCTGGTGAGGTCTGAAATGTAGCTGCACTCGGAGCTGCTGGCCCTCAGTATCACTCAGCCAATGAGGAATTGCTCACAGTTTCTGGAGTACTGGAATAAACTGGATTTTAGGTCAGTCTGGGCTTGCTTATCTTCTCTTTACACATAAATCACAGGAAACTCTCCCAACCCCCAGTAGCACTGACCGCTAATTGTAGGGGTTACTCCTTCTGAAAGGGTGCTTTTGCTGCAGAACCTGCAGTGCTCAGAGTCCATCAGCAGGGATGCAGCCTCCCTTGATGCCACGCAGAGAAACATGCCCTGTCCTGTGTGTTGTGTTCCCATTCACTCCCTTGGGAGCTGAAGGAGTCCCATGCCTTAATGGAGGGACACAATGTGTGAGGAGGAGGCAGGCAGAACGCAGCTCAAAATGCACAAGTCAGCACTTGGCACCCCAAAATAAGGCTGCTGGCCAGCCTTTGTCTGCCACAATCTGATGATTCAAATACATCATATATAACTTCCCCTTGGCTGCTTCTTCCTTCTCCTTCTCATTTACCTCATGCGGAAGCAGCTATACACAGGAGGGCTGTCCTTCATTATTCCAGAGATACTGAAAAGGGAATTTTTTTTTAATTCCTAAGCGATGGCTTCCTATGGTTTGTGTAACATCTATACAAATAACAAGAAAAAATAGTAGAACATCGCTGCCAGACCCTGCTAGGTTTTGAGAACATGTTTAAAACCAGAGACACTTAATGAGATTACTTTAAAACCCTCATTTAGCTTTGAGTTGTCGCAGTCAGTGTTTTCTTCCTGTTTTGATGTAATTTAATCAGCTGGAAATGGCTAAGCTGTAAGAGGCATCACTGTTTCCTCCTTCCTCCCCTCCTTGCTGTTGGGTGGGCTTGACAGGGAAGGATCCCAGTAACCCAGGTGGATGTTTGACCACTAGGCTGTAGGATTAGGCTCTCCCTTCTCTACTTCCCTGCGAGCACTGAATGATTAATGCAAAGTGGGACAGCTCTCACAGGGTACACACTCGCTGACCTGCACACGAGCCTGACTTGAGAAAGCCAGGTTCAAATCCCAGGTGTGAGCATGGATTCCAAGTTTGCCCTCCAACTATTGACATGGTGAAATCTCCCTGGGGTTTCTTTTCATGTCCTACCTCTATCCTGGTGCCAAAAAAAGCCCACAAGATTTGCAGGAAAGATTTCACTTGAATTTTGACAAATGGTTGTTTTCTAAAGAAAAACTATTTCTAATTGGCACTACAGAGCCTCAGCTGAGCCCAAAGGCTATGGTTAGCCCTGTGTGGCCCTGTTATGTGAGAGGACCTGTGCTTAGAGGATTCCAGTCTTCATCCATTTTCATAAGGTTCTAGGAACTGCCCATTCCTCAAAAAGTGGGGAAGCCTCCAAAATTTGGTACAAGAAATCAGCCCTTATGATGGAAGAAAACTACTAAATTGAAGCTATGGCTCCCCAAACTGTAACTATCATATGTGTTTACAGGATTAGAGGCCCAGTTTGATTTCCATTAAAAGGAGCTTTTAGAATTGATCCCGGCAGTATTTCAGGTTCAACATGGGATTTTACCCCGAGTTCTTCCTATATACATGCAATGAAATGAATGACTGGTTAATATTATGAAATATTGTTTCTTTAAACAAGGCTAATGCTGGGGTTTATCCCCATAAAGAATAATGACCTCTGGCTCTCTTTTAGCCTGTATAAGTATAAATTACTTTATAAAAGTATTAATTATTCTATAGCTATTAGAATAAGATGCCAGGTTCCCCAGAGGAATGGTACTGTACTGTCAGCAGCTACATGCTTTCCTGAGATCTCTTTCCTTTAAATGTCTTTTTAAACTGAAAACCAAAAGTTTTTCCATAAGCTTTCATCCTCTGCTTCCATATTCCAGATGTGTTTTATAAAACACATCACATTGCAGCACAATAGGGTATCTATTGCAGGCAAAATAGAGCAGTGCTGCTGTCTGAATTTCCATGGGGTCTTTTTGTTCTCTGTCATCTGTTTGGTTCTCTGTTTTTGTCTGGAAGCCAGATCCTTAGGGGATACATTTATAAATCCATACACTGGACTTAGCAAAAAACTTGTGTTAAAAGCAAATCTCTCCATGGTGCACTCACTGTGGATCCTTTTAATGCAAAACTATTGCAGTATTTTACAGTAGTAGCTCCAACACCTCATGTCAATGTGCTGTTATTGCTTTTTCCAGTTAGTCCATTCTGCAGTACTTTTGGCATTATTTGCACAGACTATATTGTACATAGCTTTGTATGGTTTTCAGAGCAAGAGAGATTCAGAAAGCTGGGTGTTCTAATTTCATAGCTGACCACAAGGGATGTCAGCATGAATATTCCTAGATAGCAGGTTCAGTCATTAAATGTGGGGGCATATAATTGTTGCAGTTAATTTGAGTTACTTTTGAGGTAAGTTAGTGGAGCTGTCTGGTTTTTAAAGGAAGAACACCATCCAACAGCGATTGTGACCTTTAAGGGGCTGCTTTGCAGGTGTTACTTCATTGCATTCAAATATACACATTCTATGAATAATGGACATTAATAGGGGAGTATATTCTAATCTAAAATGTATGAATTACATTGGAAGAGGCAAAGTTGAAGTTCTAATAATAAGGGCTGCCTTTGAATTTTATGGCACATTATTAAAAGAAAAGGGGGGAGGGGAAATAAACCCCAAGAGCATTCACTTTTGTAACCCCAGTTCTTTCAGTGGAGTTTGGTCAATAGAAATGAATGAAAAGCTGCCCAGCACTGGCAACAAAACAAAATGTATGTATGTATAGGCACTTCTGTTTATAGAAATATTTACTAAGAGTTAAGACTATTTGCATTAAGATATAGCTATAAAACAGTGTGGAGAGGAGTAAAATAAAATCTATATGCCATAGTGTGATTTTAATTTTGCTTTATTATTGCTGTTAAGTGTAGCTCAGCCATTAAAAGCCCTTATTTGCATCTATTATGTCCGATTCACAAAGAGCCCTCTGTTTTCCACTGTGTCTTTGCAGCAGTGATTTCTCTTAGTGCTCCGCCGTCACTGGTCTGTGTAGGGGAGATCAAAGCCCTAATAATAGATTTCTGACAGGGAGCTTGCCTGCTACCTGCCCTACACAAATCCTCACTGTTCATGTTTGCTTCATGGCAACAAAGCAGACTGAAGGAAAATGCCAAGCGCTGAGTTTGAGGTACAGCCCTGCCATAGCTTGACATTTCAGCAGAACAGCAGTTTATGAGATGCATAATTTTTCATCTGGGACTCAGATGCCATTTTCATGGGAGCTTGCGGCTCATCGACTGTCTGGAAGTAGGGCAGAGGTTTACAGCATAGATCAAGGTCCGCATCCTTCCCATCACTATTTAAAACCAAGTATTATTCTCCACATTAAGGTCCGAGAAATGAGCAGATCTTTTTTTCCCCACTTTTCATATTTTTTGGAGCCAATTTCTGTCCCCCAAAGACAACACTTTTAGCACAGGAAGCGTTTGTAGTTGATTCAGAATGATGGGAAATTATTTCATTCACCCAAAGATGAAACAAATCCTGGGACAAGAATGAAGCACAAGTCCTTCCACACAGCGTTTGAACAAAGCTGTGGTTTTCTCCTCCTCCCACTTCGCAAAAAAGAGCTCATTCCAAGCTTGAAATGAATGAAAAGCCTTTGCTCCCAACGTGTAATTGGGTTGTGTTTCAGTATTGTTAGAGATTGCATTTAAATTCTCGCGTCTGTGCGCATGTACACAGGAAACAAACGTGGTATAGGTCCATGTGAGTGTTTAATTTGGAGTTACACATCTCCGTGAGCTCCAGTGACAGTTCACCATGTCACAGCCTCGCATGGAACAGTGGTACAGTGCGCTGGATTAATTAAAGAAGCCTTGCAGAGAACTGAATTCTCAGTATGTCAAGATTTCAATCTTATGTTAAATATCTTCTGAAGGCCAGACCCTTAAATCTCAGGGGCTGTACCAAGCAGTGAGCTGTGAATTTAACCATAGGCTAACTGCTAATGATAAGGAAAAGAGTCCAAGTTGAGGCAGCTGTAATACAGTCATTGGATTAGACTATCAATCACTCAGTTCCCTGAGGAACAGGCAAAGACGACAAAACAGTGAAAAGGGAATTTAGGAAGGGAGGGCATGACTAGAATGAGATTCTTCACCAAATGTATCTGTTAGTTGGCTGAATCCCCCAAGCATCAGATAGAAATGGCCAGCATTGCTCTCAGACTAAAAGCCAAGTGCTTGTTCCAAACTGCTAGAAAACCGTCAAATCGTCATTAACTGTTGCTGGTCTGTGCAGGGTGTTAGAAATGCAGTCATGATCTTCTCCTGTTTTAATAGCCTGTAATTAGATTAATCTCTAAACCACTGTTGTTGAACACTCTGGATTTACTGTTTGCATCAAAGCTCATATAGAATACGTCCAATTGAAATAATTAATTTTCCAGATGAGTGGGTTTTTTTAATAAATAGATAATTGTTAAGCTATGGAGTCTTACTGATGGCTGCTAAAGGCAAATGGCAGAGGGAGATTCAGATAAAATCATAAGTTCTACTTGGACATAATATGGGAAGAAATAAGAGAGAATGACTGTGGCCGAGGTTGCCCAGGCATGGGTGAAAGAACGTGCAGTTTTAGTCTGGGTGCGGTAAGAAAAATGGGAAATAAGTTCATATAGTGGTATGGATTAACATGATTAAGTAAAGGGGGCTCTTATAGTTAGTGACTTGGAGACGCAGTCTGATTAACAAAGAATGGAAGTGAACAGAGGGAGCAAAAGAGATGAATTATGAAACAGGGGCTTGTATTTAAACTTGGTTACAGTTGTGAGTAGAGTGAATGTACCCCATGCAAACTATAAGTAGGTTGTGTTTTGGAGATCATCGTGTTGAAAACTGATATTTCTCTCATAAAAACTTATTACCATTAATTTTGGAGGTGATTTAAATGTAACCACATTAAGTATCTTATGAATTATTTGTCTGAAAAATACTTGGCATTTAAGTAAGACCCAGCACTTTTCCTTGTTGAACCTCATCCCACTGGCCACAGCCCGTGGATCCAGGCTGCCCAGATCCCTCTGCAGAGCTTCCTACCCTCCAGCAGATCAACACTCCCACCCAACTTGGTGTCATCTGCAGATTTACTGAGGGTGCCCTCAATCCCCTCTTCCAGATCATCGATGAAGACATTAAACAACACTGACCCAATATTGAACCCTGAGGGACACCACTAGTGACCGGCCACCAACTAGATGTGACGCTGTTACAGTGTATGTACGTGATGGATTCAAACTTCCATTATGGAAGTTTAGGGAGCTTCAGTACAGGAGGCAGAGGAAAGGTCTGACAAAGGCAGTGAAGTCCCAATTCACATGAATACCTGTCAGTGTATAAGCTCCCTGCTGTTGATTGTGCGTGGCCCACTATTTTCTTTTCTGCTGACTTGTTATTTGGCACCTGAACCAACAACAGGGTTTGTGATACCGGTGGTACTTGAGAGTGATCAAAGAGGCAACTGTCTTCTGTGGAAATTATCAACTGTACCTGTCAGTCACAGAGCAGAAATCCTCATTGTAATTCCCCAAAAACCAGGAATCGGGCCGAGTTTGTAAACAATTCTGATTAACAAGTGTATCAGCAGAGGTTAAAGCCCCAGAGTACTGACCTGGTGTGTTTTAAGCATGTTCATTTTTTTCTATATCTTACTATGCATATTGATTTGCTGTAGTCACCAAGTGGCATATACTGATTGTAGAGCCCATCTGTATTCACTGGAAGACGTATTCTCATCCTACCTGAAGAGTTAACATGATTTCATCAGGGTCTCTAGCGACAGGACAAGGGGTGATGAGTTCAAACTGAAACAGGGGAAGTTCAGGTTAGATCTAAGGCAGAAGTTCTTCCCTGTGAGGGTGCTGAGGCACTGGCACAGGGTGCCCAAGGAAGTGGTTAATGCCCCATCCCTGGCAGTGTTCAGTGTCAGATTGGATGGGGCTTGGAGCAACCTGCTCTAGTTTGAGGTGTCCCTGAACTGAATGCTCTTAAGGTCCTTTCTACTCCAAACCAGGCTTGGATTCTATGGTTTTACATTGCAGGGTGGGCCAGCTGACTACTGTCTTCTGTCATCAGTTTGGGGATACTACCACTGCTGACAATAAGCCCCAGCTTGTGTACTGTGTGTTACTCCGCCACCTGGTTTCATAGCTTCAGTAGCTTCAGTGGCTCAGGCATGGCTGTGAGGATGTTGGGGCTCCCACCATCTTGCTGCTAACAAAGCACTGGATCAATGTGTTTTAGCAGTAGATCAGGAAGTGGCTTGAAGAGCAGATTTCCCAGTTCCATGGAACTGTGCTTGCTGAGGTTAATCCAGTTGCAGGTATTTTGACAATCAGATATGGGGGATTTAGGGAAAATAAGAAGAAATAATCCTTGGAACAACTTTAGCCCAGGGCATTGCTTTACATCCAGCAGCACCAAAAAGGTGTAGTTATGCAGTTATTGCTGCTGTCCTGCTTCCATGTCGGAGTATCATAGAGTCACAGGATAGTTAGGGTTGGAAGGGACCTTGAAGATCATCTAGTAATGAGTAGCCTTTGAAAGTTCTACCACTGGTTAGCTGTGATTTCTGATGAACTCACCACAGAAAATACATCCAAATTTACCCAAATCCTGCTGACAGTCTGGATTTTTTAGTATCCTACTTGTCTGATGAATAAATCCTAATGCTGACTTCACACATAAAATATAGGACACAAAAGAGAGCAGATTTGTTTAACTGGGTAGATCCTGGGTTTGTATTTCACCGGGCATCACAACATCCCTGATGAGTTATTGCCAGATGCATTTATTAAAGTATTTCACAGCCATTTTTTTTACCTTTCAAAAGAATGCAACTAATATATAGTAGCCAGTGAGGTGCCCTGCATTTTAATGTGCTTTTTCGTGCAAGCACACCATGTATAGAATGAGCTATGCAGATGCCTTGCCTCACACCCAGGATATACAAACAGATCCTACAAAACCTTTTAGGAAACCCTCTGTAGCAATTTGTCTTTCCAATGTATGATCCATTTGCAGTTCCTCTATTGCCAGGTAATTGCAAATGTCTTCCTTGTTAACATGCACTGTATAACCATCTTTACTAAGTCCTTTTTATATCCTCAAAAACACTCATAGTCAGGGATTGAACCACCTTTATTGGGGTTAGGTGAGAGCTGAGTGACAATTGTGGAGCAGTGTCCCACTGTTTCAGAATGAGCAATCCATTGTGCAGCCCTAGCAGGTAGAAACAGTGTTCTTAATGACACGAGATCTGTCCCTTAAGTATCTGGTACCCCACCTGACTCAGCACTGAGGTGAGGCTGATGCTGTGAAGAACTTTGTTAGAGACAGCTCAAAATGAGGAGAAAGCTTGTGGGGTTTGTTGCAGATGGACGTGCTGATGAAGACAGGGGGAGCTGGGTTATGGTTGTGTCTATATGTTTCTATATATTCTATATAAACCATTTATATTCTGTATAAACCATTTCTGTATGTTTCACGTTGAGTGACCTGTTGGTTTTCGAAAGAATAGATGATTAGTCCAGTCCACATTTTGCCTCTGCTGAGCTTATCTTACTCCCTGTCAGTTATTGCTGCACTTAGACTGTTAATGCCATGTCAGCACCCCATCTATTGAAAACATCAGCTTTGGCAGTATTTATACCAACATTTGGATATTTGCCCACTCAAGTGCTACTTAGATTTTAATAGGGAATGCTCAGAGAATCCTCCTTATTCTATGACCTGGTAAGTTCTGTTCATCAGGAGGAGTTGCAGCGAAGAATATATTGCCAGATGAGGCTTTTAAGAATCAATTGCTTTGTACTGTAAATCGAGCAGCTTCTTCAGCACGTATTGAAGGTGGGATTTGAAGAACTCAGACTTCCAGGGGCAATCTGGTAGCAACTTATTTTCCCTAAGAAAGATTTGAAAAAGCCTGCGACATGGGACAATCTGAGTTATTGAAATAATGAAGAGATTTCTTGCATCTTTGTTCATCAAAACACGTTTGAGGATCAGTCCTTGGGAAGGTATCCATAAAGGGGAGTCTCCCTGAGCCTTGCTGCATCTTGTTCAGTGGAATTTTAGGAAGGGCTTCCCTCCTGCACACAGATGTCTTTCCTATGTCTTTGTTTTCCTTTTCTTTCAGGCTCACTGTTTTACAGCTCTAAGAACATCCCCAACTCACAGTTAAAGTCAGATATTGTGGGGTCCTAAAAGTGTCTTTTAAAACAAAAGCAAATTGCCAGTCTTAATATCTTTCCCAAACTTTGGCTTCTTCCAGGGCTGTCTCCAATGTCCTTGGCTATTTCTCTCTGTTCCTCATAAAGAAGATACACTGAGCTAAAGGTTTGCCAGGCAGAGAAGGCAGGCAGTAGGAGTGCTCTCTTCTGCTTATGCTACCTGCATTGCCTTCCTGTGCTGCAGTTACTACTAGGACACCCCTGTGCCCTTCCCAAAGAGGTGTTGATAACTTCTCCCTTGTCCCTGGAAGGCAGTAGACATTCTGAGACGATGTGGGTTTCTTTCTCTCTCTATTGTCTGCATCAGAAACTTGAGGTTAGTATATTCTTAATGTAGGTGCCTGTGTCATATGTCTGAGATAACATCCCGCTTTGTGATGAAATGGCAGTACTTAAGCATGCAAATGTGGCAGGTTTTTCTGGGGAAGGTCAGGCTTTGGGGTTGTTTTGGAAACATCTTTCTTTAGCCCAATCCATTTTCCCATGTGATATCACAGGAGAAAGTGCTATTTGTGTGCTTGACGTTAAAATATCTCCCAGTCAGCTAATGTAAAGCATCTGGTATTTGTCTGTGTTTTAATAAGCCCCAGTAACACCACTGCAATCCGTTAGTGCTGTTTCTCATATTCTTGTTACAGTAGGTATATATGGGACATATCCTCTGGTTTGAAAAGCTCGCAGGAAATTCCAGCAATTTAATCTCAGTGTTAGAAAAAGGATCACAGCAGTCACCAGAGTATTTGGTATTTAAGCTGATTTTGGTAAAGACTCGTGACGTGCTCCCTGGGAGCTAAATATTGACAAGCATGCTCTGGCAAGCAAGATGAAGCTTGGTGGGTTAACACAGCTCAAGTCCCTGCATTGACACTGTAACCCAAGTCTGAAAACTGTTATCCTCCACCATTTACTTTGGCTTTAGAGGTGATACTGTCCACTTGAATTAGGGATTTCTATTGTCTTTTTAATACTGTAACTGTGGATTCATATTTGATCTAGGACCACGATGCATGCAAGGTTGCTTGTGCATCTGTGTTCGATGAGATCTTCAGTAATGTGTAGTGTGTGGAATCACAAATGACAGCAGGAAACCATCCTGTGTTCAAATCTTTAAAGTAGAAGTGTGTAAAATGATTCTTAAATCACATTTCTCTGTTAGACAGTGGAACACACCATGGCCCAGAACTGTAAGTCTGTGAGAGCAGTTGATCGAAAGTGAAGCTTGGACCCAATTCATTATAGGTTAGAATTTAGGAGATTCATTTTTAGTTGTGTTCTGTAGGTAAAAAGTAAAACCTACTCTCCCCCACCCTGATTTTAAATGCACCCTGTTTGTAATGCTTGCAGTTCACTTTCTGAACTTGTGTAGGACAAACTTAAGCCTATTCAGGCTTCAAGTAAATTTGGCATATGCACTAAATTGATTACCAGATGCATTGTGCAACATATGGCATTGTTCTGTCTTTGCGTGCTTCACAGTATTTCCTTAAATTACCAGCATTTGTTTTGATTCCAAGAAATGCACTTGTCTTGGCCCTCTGGTGCTTTGGACTTAAATGCTGGCTTTTCAGTGCTGAACAGATGTGTTAGAGTTGCACATGGAACATTTCTGCTTCTGTGAGTCTTCGTCTTGGAGCTTTCCATGCACAGTATTAAGTCAGCGAGAGCTCATGCAAATGGGATCTCTTCATTTTCATATGTGCATGGATTGCTTAAAATAAACTTCAGCATTCCTAGTAATTCTGCAGGACCAAGGAGAAGAAAACAACCCAGTTGTGACAAATACACTGCCTCCAGAGTGAATCAGTTCCTTCAGGTATGTTTGACTTTAGGTTAGAGAAAAGCAGGAAGGAAGAAGAATGTAATTCCTTTGCAGGTGACAGCAACAGTCAACAACAGGCCTGTGTGCTTCTGTGAACAGCCTTCTTTCCACGCTGGAGGTTGTGGTTTTAATGGGCATGAAATTTCATCCATGACAATGCATGGAATAAGGTGCCCAGGACATTGGTATGTAGAGAGCGCTTGAGTTGATTTACAAAGCATACTTCTACAAAACTATCCTTTAAATTCCCACCAGGTTTAGAGAAAAGGGCAATGTGACATCCTGGAAGAAGAATGTGGGATCTGTGTCCAGGATGGGTGGCTGCTGCCTCTTCTGCTCAGGTGGAATTGCTCTCTTCACACACAGATTTACTTCACTTCCACCTTTGCTCTTCAGTGAGATAAAAAGACCAGTGAACACAGTTTAGGTGTTGTGTGGCTACTATTTTAATTCAGTGGAAGCCAAGGGGATGAGTAAGTACATAAATTAATTCCCTTTACCCCTTGAGATGCCCTCATTGGATAACAATTAAAAGAACAGTGCACTAAATTCCCTCACATCCCCTTATGTTGCTCTGAATACATCGAAGAAATGAGTATTTAGTCCTATTAATGCTGTTATTTTTTATTGATGCAGAAATCAGATTTATGATACAGGTGTCTAATTTCATCTTGAGATCAGCATTGAGTTGCATAGCTGGTCACAAGGCAGGCCTGATAGAAGCATGTTTTAATCACCAGCTCTCCGTAATGCATCCAGAGGTTTGTGCTTCACAAATAGTTTGCACAGCATGGACATGCTATCATTTTGTTTTCCATTAAGACATTAACTCTTCAGGTTGGTCTAAGCTCTCACCTAAAGAAATGGCTTGAAGCTTCCTGTGACAGTGAAGGTTAAGAAAAAGAAGGAACAGAAGAAAAAGCCTTTCTTTAGGGTTGCCATCCCTGTGCAGCCAAAGCCTCGGGTAAAGCCAAGGTATCAGCTCTTGGAGTGAGGGGTCCTTTTCTTTTCTGGAAAACTAAGTATCGTCATGGTAGTTTCATTACAACAATACCAAAATGTCAGGAACTAAATATTTAGAAATCTATGTGGTTGTAACATCCTAACCATAAGAAAGTGTTCTTGTGTCATTGAGCGCTGCATGTCTGTTATATGGCGTTTTACTGTCTACAGTGGGTATTAGCTGAATATGTCCATCATTACCAGTCTGCGAGCAATTGCCATTCTTGAAACTGATTGATATTTAGGGATAGAGCACTTCCATTACATCTTGCCAACTCCTGAAGCCCAATCTTTTAATCTACGGTGCCTTCGCAGGAGTGATGATCTCTCCTCTCTCTGGATCTAATCACATCTGAAGAGAATGAAAGGGTGAAAACATGTTTTGTTTTCTGGAGAACTTTCATTGCGTTGTATACTCTTCTGCTACAAAATGATTGTAGTGTTTTCTCTGCCAAAGGTGACAGGGGAGGAAGATGACTTTATGGGGAGAGAGATGTTTGAGTATAGGTAACTAGCACTCTGCAGGGGCTTGGCTCGAGGCAGTGAATTTATTTGTGGGTTGATGAACTGTGGTCTCCATTTTTCATTGCCTGGGTGCAAAACAGTCTTGTGACAGGGTGTGCTGCTTGCAAAGTCTTTGCTACCATGGCATTAGTTTAATCTGTGGGCTTGTGCTCTGTCTAGAGCAGCAAACAGATCTGCTATTGCAAGGAAGAGAAAGTACAAACAAAAGAAAAGAGAACCTCCCATCAAGTGTTTATCTTCTTAAGGCCATGCTGTCTTGCTATGGCCCAGGCAATCTCTAATCATGCTTTGAGAGTTTTTCAAAGGAGGAAAGCTGTAAGAAAACATTGCAGGCGAGTTAGTGGTAAATACTGCTCAGAGGGACTCTTGGCTTGTGGAGATTTGGTGTGTGTTTTGTGCATTCTTTACATTTCTTCATCCTCATCCTGCCTCTGTCTCTTAGAGACTGAGCTATAAAGGCATAGTGCCCTCCAGCTCCGGCAGGAACTACCAGAGAATGGGAGCTTCTTGTGCTTTCCTCCCAAAATCTGTCAGAGAAAGTAATGATGCTGGTTTAACACTGACATGGAATGTCTGAGCTCAATGTGTAGGAGCAAGTTCAGATGCTGATATTAGCCTGGATGCACCAACATGAAGCTCCCAACGACTATATAATCACTGAAAGGATGCTCAGGCATTGAAGCAGGCTGCCCAGGGCACACCGTGGAGACAAGGCCCTCAGTGACATGGGTTAGTGGTGGCCTTGGCAGAGCTGGAAATGGTCGGAATTGATGAGCTTAAAGGGCTTTTCCAACCTGGGTGATTCTGGGATTCTGTATTTTTTGCTTTAAAGACCATCCAAAGTTGTAACCCTTCTGCTCCATTGATCCTTCAGATTCTTTGTTAACATAACTGTGGCATGTCTTGGAAGCTGAAGAATCCTCCCAAGATACTGTTATCAGCAGAACAGAGCAGGAACCCAGCTGTGCTCTCCCAGCCCATCATTTGATCGTTAGATTATAACTAGTCCTACAAAAATCCCATCCCTTCCAGCTTTCAGTATGAACAGCTCTAGTTCCTGCTCTTGTTCACAGGAGTCTGCCCAGATCCCTTTGTGTCACACTCCAGAATTGCAAAGAGAACTTGTCAAAACCCCTATACTTTGCTGCTTTTCCCAAGCCTGCATTGGCAGCAGGAGCTTGCTTTCCAAAGATCTCAACGTACTCCAGTGTGGCCCTTCTCCTTTCCAAATGATGGTGCAGCCCACCAGCTTACAGACACATGCAGATCCCCATGAATAGTCAAGGTAGGTAGTTTCCATTTATTGCTGGGAGGAAAAAAAAGGTGTCAGATAGCTTCCTACTCATCCTATGGCAAGCAGATGAGTATGGCTGTGTGCTTCAACTACCTTAGGTACAGCTATCAGCTCTCCTGGTTGTGTGAGTCTTGAGAAACGGGAAGTGTTGAAATAAATGGCTATGATACACATCGTATTGAAATAAACATTTATTTTAACACATTGTATGTGATGAGCCATTTATTTTAGCACTTTTCCCTGGAAGTGTTGAAATAACAGGTTTTATCAGGGGACGTGTCATCCACTGTTTTATGTATATGTGAATATGGAAATATAGCTACTGAGTGTGCACGTAGATATATATATACACTTACAGAGATTATATGGATATGTAATAATGATATGGTAGATGTGTGTGTAGACACACATGCTATTGCACAGGCAAATAAAGGGTTTTCTGCTGAAATGGAGTCACTTGTTTCACAAAAGTGTTGTGTTCATGCCATCATTTTAAATGTATTTTTTGTGTCTATAAATAGATGTAAATATATCCATACATAAAGTTGTATATTACTATATAAAATTGTGTATTACTAGATGGTAGCAACAGGGTGAGGTAGATAAAACAGAGAAATAGATAAAATAAAATCACTGAATCTTGAAACAGGGTAAGAATGATCCTGACTTATGTAAAGGGAGAAGGAAATAGTTCATCTGTGCTTTCTAGGTATCTAGACCTGGTTTCTTCAGTTTGCTGTACTTTCAAAAGTTCTTGTTCCTTTTCTGTAATGGTCTTCTTAGGCAAGTGGTTATTGAACAGTGCAAGGGATGCTTCAGGTTTGGTACATGTGCACAGACATCCTGCCTTCTGGCACTACGGTCATGTTGACCATGGTACTTATTTTTGTTAAGGAGGTTAAAACCAGCTCAAACAAAGGTTTGTGGTCTGAGACTGACAGAAGCAAGGCTGCCTTTGAACAGGTCTCTGAGCATCTGCATAAATAGCCACGAACAAGGGTACTAGACTGAGTTAAACATACCTGTCTCTGGATATAAATGGGTCGTGAGACCTACCCTGTGTTCAAGTGAAGCACTTGCATCTTTTGGGAGGAAGGATTGCCCAGCACAGTTTGGCAGGAAAACTCTTTTGTCCCTCTGTGGTAACAGTCTTGTCTACTAACTGTGGCAATACTTCCTAGATGGGCTGTCCCTTAGCTTTTATGCTGGTCTAATTCACATGTCTTTTTCCTTGTGTTATGCTGGGAGCATACCTCAGGTATTAGCACTGCCTTTTTTTGTTTCATCTTTACTGTTGTATTGCTATTTGTTTGATTTTATTAACAGCATCCCACAACCATTAGTGTTGGCAGGGCCCTCTGGAGATCACCCAGTCTAAACCCTGCCAAGGCAGGGCCGCCCAGAGCAGGGCACATGCAAACGTGTCCATGGTGGGTTTGGGATGGCTCCAGGGAAGAAGACTCCACAACCCCTGGGCAGCCTGTGCCAGGGCTCTGACACCCTCACATAAAGAAGTTCTTCCTCATGTTGAGGTGGCACTTGTCCTGTGTTAGTTTATGGCCACTGCTCCTCGTCCTGAGCACCACTGGAAAGAGTCTGGCACCATCCTCCTGGCACCCACCTTTGAGCTATTGATCTGCACTGATGAGATCCCCTCTCAGGCTGCTCTTCTCCAGGCTAAACAGGCCCAGCTCCTGCAATCTCTGCTCATGAGAGAGAAGCTCCAGACCCCTGAGCATTCTTGTGGCCTCTGCTGGACCCTCTCCTTGTAATGAGTAAAGGAAAGAACATGAACAGCACAGTGTGAGACAATCCCCAGTTTCAAGTGAAACCAAAGTAGAAAGCCTGAATGGAATTAAATAATGAACATCTGATAAATTGCAACAGAAAATGCTTTGCTGGGTTTCATGCAGATCACCACAAGAATCGATTTTTGGTGGCTCTGTGGTTTTCAGTGAGGGAATGGCTTGGTTAGAAAATGTTTAACCAGCTTGTGTGGGAATCGCAAAACAATTTGTATCTGTCCTCGGGATTTTTCCTGCTGAAGCTTAATATGAGTGAGAATTCCTCCAGGTCTTCTGGATAAATAATATTTACAGATCAGGAAAATTTAATTTTTCCCTCTCTCTTTCTCTGATTTGAACCTTTTTTAATTGAGAGGAGTCTCTGATGACTGCCAAACATTTATTGAGTGAGAACTCTGGTGATTTGATGAACTTTGAGCTGCTAGAGCATAAATAATCATTAGTATAAATTCAAAAATGGTCAAAAGAAAGCCTAAAAAAGACACTGATTTTCTTTTGTGCCTCTCAAAGTACCACCATTCTTTTCTGGTTGGGTATCATTTTTATTTGTGAAGGAAAGAGGAAGCAAAATGATGACTTCTTTTTTCCAGTCACAGGTTCAACTCAAACCCGTGGGTATCCCAAAGAGAATCATATGAGAAAGAAGCTTTTAAATGAAAAGGGGGAAATAATTATCAGGGAAAATATTAACACAACATTTTATATTAATATTAACCAACAATTTCTCAATCCATATATGTCACAGGTAGTCACAATACGCTAACGAAAGCGAGTAGAATGCAGTCAGTCAGTGTGGTTTCAAGAACCAGAGATGGCAGAGTTGAGATAGAAATGGTTTCAAATCTGCAGAATCATTCACTTTATTCTATTGAGGTAAAGTCCTGGCTTCACTGTAGTCAGCAGAACCTTTGCCATTGATTCAGTAGCGTTGGCACGTTACCCATCACAAATTATGGATCAAATGAAGCATTAGTCAGCCATTGCTTTGAGGATGTTGGCGAACTGCTGTGGAGACCCCCCATAAAACAAATATTCCCTCAACTACTCCATTTGGTAAATGAATAATTTAAAATTTTGGTTGGAAATGGCCAGAGCCTGAGGAAATAGTACATTATTAGTAGTGATTTGGGCAAATGGCTATTACTGTGTGAGTGAGAATGGACTGAAGGACTGCCCAGACTGTGAAATAGATGAGGAGCAGTGAAAGACTCTTCTCTGCATCCTGAGCTGCACCATTAAAGCTATGGCAAGACCATCTTGAACTTGCTCTTTCTGCACTAACCTGTAGTTTTCAGTGTGCTGAATATTGAGTGTCCCACCTGGGGAGCCTCATAACAGCAGTGGATAGTCTTTCTTTCTAAACATGTCTGTTTATTGGGTTTTCTTCTGCATATAAATGCATTCTCTGGCCATTTTGAAGGATGTGCCTGCTACACTGTTTCATTAAACCGCTGCGTTATCGGGTAATTGTTTAAACATAATGCCATAGCACTATCAAAAGGAAAGGTGAACTAATGGCATTTGCAAATGTCAGGGATTATCTTAACACTTTTATTATAGTTTATAAAAAGTAGGTTCAGGGCATTCCATGGCAATTATTTCCACAGAAATTGGTTATTTAAATAAATTGCTAATTATCTGGATATGACAGTATTGAAAACCCTGCTAAAGACTTCGTTGATAAGTGTAGCTTATGATCGCCACCTACAGGTGGGAGAAGGAAAGAACATGGCGCAGAAGCATTCCCATCGGAAGGAATGTGATGCGACTGAATGGTGTATAGCAATATGTGTGTATAAGATGGAATTTTGTGTATAGCACGTTTCCCTGGCCTGTTTACAGATGCAGATGATATATATATATATATTTATATAAAGCACTTTGATCACCAGAACTAGGCAGCATACACATCATGCAAAAAATTCCTTAATATAGAATAGGTTTTTGTGGTTTTTTCCTTAATTTCCAAACTTTCTTACCTGGTTCCTTCCTGCAGCATTGGGTTAATTATCTCCAGCGCCTCAGCTTTCCCAGACCAACTGCCTTCTGCAATGGTTTTTCACCCTAAACTAGTATTTGCTGTCATTGACTTCTGTTGTCATTAGGTTTATTCATTTCAACAGCCAGGAAGATCGGAATGTCAGCTCTCTTCCAAGAATGGATTTACAGAGGGAGGGAGATTCTGAGGGTTTCTTTCTTTCAGCAGAACAGACTATCAGGAATTTATTAATAAAAAATAATTTATCAGCCAATTTTCCCTTGTAATATTTAGACTGTTTTAAATCTGATATTCACTTTGTAAAGAACTGAAGTGTAATATAATATAATGCAAATAAAGAATTCATTTTGCTTTACAGTGCACAGAATGGGGAGAATTATGACCTGAATTCCTTTTTATTCCATCTAGTAACCATAGATACAAAAATTGGCTTTTAAGTCATCATCTCCTAACCAAAGGTATAAGAGTTTCCCTTTTAAATCTGCTGCTTTTGTTGATAGAGAGTTTGATAAAGGCTATTCAGCCTGTTTTGTGGTTCAGACTCAGCACTGTCAGTATGAATTGATTCACCTCAGTTCTGTTGACTGGTTTCTTATGGATCTGGATCATCTTTACCTAAAGGTCCACATAGAGCTGCTGCAAATATGTGTGGAATACTTTAAGCTACCACATTAGTGCATTATATTGCAAGTAAGAATGTAGCCCAGCATCCAAAGCTTCTTAGACTTGAGACTGGTGGATCACTGGGATCAAGAAGATCTGAATTGTTTCTCCTGGGAATTTCCAAAGCTCCTGATCTGCCTGAAGCTTAACCCCAGGCCTCTCCTAGAAGAAGGCACTAAATTTGGCTCTCAGTCCTCAACCTAGTGAACATTTTTGGTGTTGAAGTCATAAAAAAACATGTGTTTTCTGGCACTGGTAGAGGGGTTTTGACTTCTTAAGTAGGTGTAATACCTCTCACCAGTTTTGCATCAGCCTGCAGTCCTCAGAGGACCAGAGCAGCTCTGCCTGCCTGCACTGATCAGAGCATTTGATCAACATAAGTTCTGCTTCTCCCTCATGCTCTATTTTGCTCTATTGGATTTCCTTGACTGCAATCCCTAAGAGTCGCGGAAAAACTGACTTAAAAAAGAAAGAAAACCAAAATTCTTTGGTTTAAGGCAAGAAGAAAGTTGAGGACTTTGGCATCCAACACTTACTGAATTGTTGAAATCTCTATTTAGTAGCAAGCATTTGTTCCTTAATTAATGAGAGATTCGAAAGGGTAGTTTGCAGCATGGAATAGCATGGAACTAGATGATCTTGATCCTTTCCAACCCTAATTATTCTATGATTCGATGATATTGTGTCATCTCCACCAGGTATTTTTCTGTCTTTCATTTTCAAATCTCACTCCCTTCCTTGAGGTCTGGATACATGGACTTTGTTTATTAAATCTTATTCTTTTACAGCAAGGTAAATGATAGCCATATCAAGCATCTGGTAGCAGCTGTAACGCTACTAATCAAGAGAGTACCATATCAGCAGTTTCCCAGCTACGGGTGCTTAACTAGTGGAATTACAGGTCCCAAACACATCAAAGTATGTGGTAGATGCTTATTTTCTTGGCATTGAGCTGTCTTTCAAATGCGTGCTGGATTTGGACCTCAGGCTTCTTAAATACCATTTGATTTATCAGGCAAACGTCTGCATATTTCCATTACTACTTAGAGCTCTTCATTAAATCTCCTTCATTTCAACCTTTGAAAAACTCAGTCTCTACAAATATCTATGTTGGAATTTATTACCTTCCTGTTTGCTGTATTCTTTATTTTGGGTTATTCTGGATGGTTATTTCACCATTTCAATAGGCAGAAGGATCTCTATCACAAGTAAATCACGTTGTATTCCAGACCAGAAGCTTTTCTTACAGAAGGGGAAGCTTCTGAACTGTTGCTCAAGAAATGCATGGGAGAGCGGCTGCACCTTCTGATGTTCTGTATTCTGTAAAGCAAAGAAGATAGTGACACCTCAGTCAACCCTCTGATTGTTATTAGTGCCATTTATTTACTCTCATCAGTAGCACTCCTGAAATGTTTTTACATTAATTTGGGGGAGTTATAGATGAATGGAATACTTTTGCCATCATACCAATTTATCACTAATTTACTAATCACCAAATGCAAGTAATAACTCACATTATGAATATCAGGTGCAGCTAGTACTGAAAATTACCCATGTTCCATAATAAACTCTAAGCCTCATTGCCATCTCTGCTAGGCGTCATCAAATCATATGCTTGATTTCTTTGGGCTGAATGAAGGCCTTTCTGATTACTTATTGTGCTGGACCTTAAATAAACTGTAATTTGCTTCTTTTCCTCTACTGACCATTGTACAGAAAGAGTCATTTAAGTGAGAAGGTGGCTAATTCAATCACAATGAAGAAAGGAACGGTTATATTCCGGAAATACTGTCTTGTGGAACTCTTTGGTATGGGATACCATTTAGGCCAAGGGTCTGTAAGGCTTAAAAGCTGATGGAATGCAACCTCCTAGAGTTACATTGGGGTTAAAAGAATAGAAACTTTCGTGCCTTAAGGCAGATGTCAGTTTTTAACTCATGCAGACTGGAAAGAATTTTTCCTCCAGCCACATGATTTTGGAGTTAACGGCATCTATATTCTTTCACCGTTCTAAGGAATAACTGCCTCATCACAGTGAGATTCTGCAGTAGCTGTGTCAGGGCCCAAAAGCAATGTAACAAGTCTGATGCTTACCTGTAGCCTCAGTTTCAAACACTGAATATTGGAGGAATTCCATGAAGTAGTGCTTTTGGATGAGATTGTTCCCAGTGATTTCAGGGGACTGGAACACCTCCCATATGAAGATAGGCTGAGAAAGTTGGGGCTGTTCAGCCTGGAGAAGAGAAGCTGCGTGGAGACCTCAGAGCAGCTTCC
>WYDI02036482.1:0-18114 GCA_009867235.2 Psittacus erithacus | reverse complement strand
AACACCACCAGGGATGGAGCATTCACAGCTTCCCTGGGCAACCCATTCCAGTGCCTCATCACCCTTACAGTAAAGAATTTCTTCCTTATATCCAATCTGAACTTCCCCTGTTTAAGTTTTAACCCATTATCCCTTGTCCTGTCACTACAGTCCCTAATGAAGAGTCCCTCCCCGGCATCCTTATAGGCCCCCTTCAGGTACTGGAAGGTTGCTGTGAGGCTGCTATGATGTCTTTCTGTTTATTTTTCTTTCTCTGAAAGGCTCTCTGCATGACCATGCTTATTTCTTGTTGTATTAATGATTTACTTCTGGGCCAGGAGTTTTTTAAAATTTGGCTTCACTTGCACCTTCTAGTAGGGTTTTTGCAAGTCTGCAGTACAAGAAGTTAATAAAGGTCCCTTCTGCAGTGTGAGGCCTCCTTTGTTGTGCAGCGGTATCTTTCGTAACAACAAATAAAGCCCCCAAACCTACTGGTTCCTTTTGATTGTCAATTATAAAAACTGACAGCTCCTATTACTGCAGCTAACTAGTTATTGTTCAACTGTTTGTCACCTGAGTCTTGGTCCGGATCAAATAACTGGTAAAACACACTAATTTTGTAGTGCTTTAACCTTTTCTGTCACAGGATGAAAGTGCTCCTGGAGCTGATAGCATAGCTAATTAGATATGTAGTAACTTGATGATATGTCTGAGTCCAGGATGAGCTTGATTATCAACACAAATTTTATTAATTTAAATGTTTCTGTCAGTTTACTAAAGGTAGTATTCTTTATCTTTTAATGTCATAAATGTCTTTAAGCTGTGTGCCAGATTTTGACTTTCAGCCCAGGTTTGTTTTCAGGATTAACTGAAAAATGCTGCTTCTGATGTAAGGTCCCTTGCTATGAAAATATCCAGTAATATTTCACTATCCAGAAATTTTTCTACAAGCTTTCTCATTGGGAATTGCTGTGAAACTCTTGTAAGGTGCTTCAGGTTTACTAACTGGGGGGAGGAAAGCAGGGAGGCAGTCTAGCTTTTCCTCCAAAATTACTGCTGAAAAATATTTTTTTGGACATGTAATATTAGATTGCTCAACAAAATTGTATTTATTTTACCTTTTCAGGTTTTAATCAGTTAAATGAAGAAATCCAGCTTTCAGAAGATGGGCACATCACTTGCTGCACAACTGGAAGCACATTACTGATGGCAGAGCAACGTAATTCACTTGCTGATTCAGGAGTTAGAATCAATGCTGGAAATTCAGTTACCTTCTCCCAGTCTGTGAAAACGAGGGTAGCGTATTCCGAATGTGTGGCGATACAGGAAACAGATCCGGCAGATGACGAGTCTCTGCTACATGAAGTTGTATTACCAGCTGAAGCAGATGGCTTGCCTGGATTAGTCCAAGCGCACTTTGTGAGTGAGGATACAGCTGGTGGGCTCTCGGCTTCTCAGCTTTACAGCTCTGTGTCAAAGGATGCAATGGGCAGTGAGAGCCCTAACTTAGCAAAGAGTGGAGAAAATGGACACCATCAAAAATACCAGAAACTGCAAGAAGAAAACTGTAATTTTGCAATTAAAGATCATTCTAAACAACTCCATAATGAAAATATGACTGATGAGATGCAGGAACTTGAAAAAACGTTGTCAACAAACATTGTGCCAGTAAACCACCCACACAGTACTCAGACTGAGTTGAACCAGAGCTGTGCCCAGGAAGCCTCACTGTCTGCTCATGTGAACCATGAAAAATCTCTTAAAAATGCAAATGGTTTTTCTTGTGGGACCAAGGAACAACATGAGCTACAGAATACAGTTACTGTAGATGAAACTGTAGCCTTTGAGATTACTGATGAGAGCCGTGATTTTTTGTCTCAGGGACATGAAGAGATTTTTATTCAGACTTCAGAGGGGCTTATCATGTCTCACCCAGACACTGCTGTTCTGTCTCAGGCAGAAGACATCGTTATTGTAACTGATTCCAATGGTACTACAATGCACATCCCCACACCTGAGGGGATGCCTTTGGAAACCCTACTGGAAATTGAAGCAGATGGCCAAAGTGAAGGTATTTCACTCTCGCAAAGTGAATTGGAGCCATAAATTGGAGAACTATATGCTTGCCTGTGGAAAAGACTGACTCTATCAAATGTATATTTTTCTAATGTGAATACTGAAATAATTGAAATTTAACTTATTTGTAAACTGTTTCTATAACCTGTACTTTTATAACTTATGTTTATATGAATCTAGCAGCACTACAACCAAAAATTTTAGAATTAACAGCATTCTGTTTGCTTTATATGTTGGTGGTGGGTGGAAAGTGGGTATCTGTCAACCCTAAAACTGTTGCACTGTTCCCTTTTGTTATATAATTCCTTTTCGCTCTAGTCATCTAAAAATGCAGGAAGTTGTACTGCTGTTCAGCTGTGATGTGCAGTGTACTGGCAGACTACATATGGGTAAAATAAAAACTGTATTAAAACCATGTCATTTTCTGTGCCATTGAATTTCCAGAACACTGTTATTGTACTTTCTCGATGCTAACAAATATTCAAGCCTAGCTTTTACACTTGAAGAGCATAAATCTGCCTGGAAAAACAGGCAGTTTTAAATACAGTCTGCGAAAAGTGCAACAGCCTAGTTGATCCTTCCTTAAATAAGCATGCACTGAGTTAAGAGATAAAAATAACCTCCAACAAAAACTGTTGGAAATGTATGTAAGTATGTTTGTGTAATGTTTAGCCACACCTTTAAAAACTGCTTAGACAGAAACAGGAAGGTGCCTGTTCTGCCTTACTGAGATACTAAATTCTTTTTTTCTCTTTAGTTGATGATGGTCTATTTTTGTTAGACTTAAATCACACTTTTTTTCCTTTCAGATAATGCATCCTTTATCAGTTCTAAGCTTGGACATTCCTAAGAACTCCACACTGCCTTGTAATACTTAATCATAATAAAAAGATATCCTTGACCATCATCCCTGTTTCTCTGTGCAGACAGAAAACTTACCAGACTAGTTACCTACTTCTATCTATCTTGTATTACTGTCACACTTTCAGTATGTTGCTTTGAAGATAATATTTTCTTGTGGAGAATTCCTAGCAGCTTCTTGTCCAAGGCACTGTCTTTACTTTCAAGAAGCTTAACAGGTGAAAACTAACAGCCTTAAATGACCAGTGTCTTTTAACATAGTTTGGTTTAGGGTTTGTTGTTTTGTTTTTCCTGATTGCATAAGTAGAGCATTAATTTGATTAGCCAAAACACTGCCTTTTGATGTGTGGGTGTGACACATGTCATCACATATTACTGAGCTCCTGTCTGCTAGGTAGTTTTATGGTGTAGGTTTTGTTTCGTTTTTTTCCCCCCCCCTCTTTTTTTAGGAGATGACAATGATCAGAGGACACAAGTCTATCCTGTAAGTGAAGATAAAGCAAAGTCTTTCAAAGTCTTTGATCACAGTGAGCAGTTCTTTATTACATTCTTTCGTATTGACAACTACATCTGAGGACTTGAAATATAAGCAACTGCTTAAAACTAAAATGACAAAATATCTTTGCAATAATTTTGCAGTAATCTGTCTCCAATAGCAGTCAATGGGCAAGGGGCTCTGTGAACATGAAGATGACTTCATGAAGAAAGAACAACACAATTTCTACCTGTGCGGAAAATGAAAATTTGCTTCAATTCTGCCTTTCCTATTGCTTTGCACATGCTGAGAAATACAATACACCTACTCCCATCTTAAAAAAACAATCCTGTAAGTCAACCAACCTTTTCTCCCTGGAAAATACTTTTCCAGTATGAAGGTATTTCCGTAGTGATAAGGGTTTGGTCCTATTCAGATAAATTTAGGCAGCTGTTAAACTAGGTGGAATGCTTGCACAGAAAAATAATGAACCCCAACAAAGCTATTCATAACTGATTCTTTTTAGACAATAGGTATTTGGGATAAGAATACAACATTATCAAGCTATCAGAAACAATCTCGTTGAACAGAGCAACATCTTGAGAAGTTTCCTAATTCATGTCTGTTTGTTACTGCAGGAAACTCGTGTTTCCCTTACTGAGCTTACAGGGTTTTAGCTTGGAACTATTCAAGGAAGTGACCCTGCTTGTCCTATCAGAAATCTGGTCTAAAATCTCTCATTGTTTTAATTAGACTTTTCTAGTGTCAAACCACAGCTGTTACAGACACTTCATAGCAGTGTGCATTTTGTGTCACTTAGGTCAAAGGAGAATTGAGGGTAGACATCTGTCAGGGCACATCAATGAGTCAACAGCACTTAGAAACACTACATAATTGTGTGAAATAGGAGATGGAAATCAACAGTTTATATAGGAGGAGGTCACACAGGCAATCAGAAAGTGGGAGAAATAAATTATTATTAATCATAATGAAGTAAGCAGAAGGCCTAAATTCACTACACATGAAGAATTTCACTTAAAAGTTTGTGACACAGCTGCATAGTTTCCACATGGTAATGCACTTCTCTGAAAAGTGAAAATGTGCAATAGCAGCTAACAGTTATTAAAGGCTAGGCAAGTGTAGCAGCTTCTCCATGCTACCCAGGTCTGACATAATGGTACACCACAGTGATTATTCCATCTTTAGGAGCAAAAGCAACTATGAGGAATGAATTCCACTTCAGCACTTAACTTTTGCACGAACTGTTTCTTCCGAATACACTCTCTACTTCCTTTTTCAAGAAAGCAGCACGAAAAGGAAAAGCAGGAGTTTGAGCTGCTGATTCTTGTCACATAAACAGCTAATCAAAAATACAGCAGGGCACACCTTTAAACCAAAACCACCTGACATCAGAAACAATCCAAGGAAAAACTCACTGAGCCTCATGACAGTAAGCAAACAATATGGGATAAGGCCATGCCTGAAGCAGATTTTGATTTTATTCAACAAATGCTTTCACATAACATCTCTACAATGAATTAAAAGAGACAAGATCTTTTCATAGAATGACTGTTGAATAGTGAGTTGTACAAAACCACCTCAGTGTGCTCCTTCAGGCTTGGATCACTCTTCAGGATTGACGTAACCAACCACTCTATAATCAAAACCAAACTAGAACTTACACTAGCATCTGTGACAGCATTTCTAAACCACATACCATTCACATCCACTACATGGATCCCTTTTGGATCTGCCTTCTGTGCTTTTCTCTCCCTCATTTACAAGGCAAGCACAAAAGCACACACCCTGTTAAGTCATGCGAATAAAACCGACAAAAGATGAAGTGCTGAATTCCTATGGTGAAAGGGACATTGTAAATATTTTAGACTATCAAGACTTGGAAAATAGTTAATGGTCTTTTCTGTAGGTGTCTGTGCATTGAATTCCCCCCAGACCAGCACATAGTGACTACCTCTTTCTTATTATAGAGGACTTAGCCTCCTACCTGCAGCTTCTCTATTGCACTTAAAATGGATAAAGTGACCAAGCCAGATTGTCCCATGCAGAGAAAGGAGTATCAACTAAGACAAAATAACAAATATAAATAGAAATATTTTTAATAAGTTTTACAAAAATTCAGCTTACTTGGTAAGCTTTGCAGTTTGCCATTTCAGTTTCATGCAAGCATCATTACAAGAAGCCATGTAGCATTTGGAATTCTAGCACTGTCTGTGTCCTGTTTCTAGCAGCATGGCTTCAAGTAGTAGTTTGCTGCTATTTTCAATGTAAGGCTGGTATAACCATGATGATAAATAGACCATCATCAGATCCTGGTCAGCAGAATGAGCAATTTCTTGTACAATTGTTTGCTTGAGTTGTAGCTCCTTCTTGTACATTTCATATAGCTTCAGAGAAACCTCATCTGAATGGATTGAAAAAAACCCCATGTTGACCAGAACATTTCAGAAATTGTCTAGAAGTTACATAATACTTGTAACACAATGATCGTTAAAAACCCCTACCTTGCATAAATTATTCCCCATATCTAGACACCTTGGTTTTTATAGCATCAATAATGTTTGTATACTAGAATACACAGTGCTAAACAATTCACTCTGCTTTTGGATATATTTTATACACTTGTGATTTTGACATGAATCCTCTCTTAATTCCAGAATAGGCAGTGGTATTGATCCTCAGGATCCACTGTAACATTATCAACTACAGCTATTCTTTCAAATAACTGAAATTTGATTTACAAAATTGAGAATGCCATCCTGAAATACAACTTTAGCATTTCAGAGTGACTTTTGATTTTAGCTAATCTAAAGGATGCCCTCACATCCTGTCAGGAACTTTAGCAATGTATGATCACCAATAAGTGATACTAATAGTGAAAAATAACAGTAAACCAAAACAACAGACCAAAACTGATATGTGTAACGTAAAAACTAATGTCATTACTAGTTATGTTAATAATACTGGTAGGGGGGTTAAAATATATCTATGTAATAATCTTTGTTTGACTTTCTAAAAAAAATTCACACATTATTTTTCAAGAGAGACTGATCTTAATGTTTCTAACTTAGCCTGAGCTGTTACTATTTTTAGAAGGATTTAGTCTTTTATGGAGTAAAGAGCATCACTAAATGATTCAGACACAATCAGTGTTGTGACAGCACTTGTCATTCTTACCCTTTAAACCGTCAGAAACTAAAACTTGTGGTAGCGAAGTAAGAAGCAGTGTTTCACAAAAGTATGACTTTCATTTCACAAAGAAGGCAGTTGGTTTGCATGTAATCAGGCTTCTCCGGAATTCAGTTTTAAAACTGCAGTACTACCAGTTGGGAAGTGATACCTTCTGCCATCAGTGAATGCTAAAAGCACTGGTATTAACAGCAGACAGTAAATGAACATTTCTTTACTTGCCTTGACTGACACTGAGATCAGAGGTATTCTTCTTTGGCTGCCTAAGAATTAGCTGAAGTATAACTTGTTCTTTGCACTCAAGGATTTAATTTTAGTGCCAAGTAACAAGTCAAACAAGTTAAGCCTAGTATTTAAAACTACCAAGTTGCAAATATGTCTCTCCCTACAAAGGTTGTGGCTGTTGCAGCTTCACTGTAAACTGCTGATAAGCTTAGATTTTATGCTGTAATTGTTACACGTCAGATAACGCGTGGCAATTCATACAAGCAGTCACCAGCAGTAACCCTAAGCCAGTGGTGCATTCATGTGTTTATTGATTAGTCAATTCTAAAGGAGACAGATAGACTCTCTGTCTAAGGCAAGACATCCAGATAAAAGAGTTTATTTTTCAGTCGTCAATTAGAAGACATCAATGACACAATGCAAGCAGCTAAGATAATCAGTATTTTACTTACAGAAATATGGTGTGGGCCATGTATGAAAGATGGGTGCTGTGCAATTCCCAGCTCTATGGTGGAATGCTTCCAAGTCACAGATGGCTTTAGTAGTTGAAGTAAGCTTTTCCATTTTCAGTTGTATTTTTGTCTGAAAATTATGAACATGTAATGTTAATGAATATCTCAGGAACATCAAACTACTATAATCTTAAACCAACCTAACTGATTCCTTGATTCTATTTTTTAAAAAAAGCATGATTTCTGAAGAGTATTTAGTCTCCACAATTCTAACTCACTTTTTCTTTTTAACTTCAGACAGGAATCACAGCTGGAATTTATATAAAAATTTAATATGAGATACCCAAAAATTTTGAACACTGTTGATATGACTTAGTGATTCTGATTTTGCAACATTATTTTGTTTCCCCCATGTAGAAATGTATTAAAATCCTCTTTCATTTTTCACTTCTCTCTGGGTTTTCCCTATAGCAATTTAGCATTGGGGTAAAACATCAGACCGCCTATGAACAAGCATGGCACAAGCCCTATGAATACATGCTTTCTTACTTTACCATGTCAAGATGACTTAAATTTGATTTCAAAAAGTCAGCAGCAGGTGAGTAAAGCAGCTTAAGCTCCTACTGACAATATATCTAGGCTGATTTAACAGCTTGCTTCATAAAACAGGTCATTCCATCCACTTCCTTCATGCTCATATGACTTTGTGCATTGCCTATCGGGACTAATTTTTACAACAAAATGGAGCTTGCAGGCTTCTTTATGTCAAGGAGCTAAAACACAGATACTTCTATAAACTTGTAAGCTGGTACAAACTCATAAGGAATGAAAAATAAAATATGTTTGTAGTAGCTATGTTTAGTACCCAATCCAACACTGCTTGGACTCCTTTTACTCAGGAGTGATAAAAAGCCGCACACTTGGTCAGATACAAAACTACCTCAAAGAAAGAAAAAAAGAAAAAAAAACAAACAACAAACCTCCCTCTCCCAGACTACCATTACTTTTTCCTACAGAACAAAACTGGAGGAAAATCTAGCTGCTTTCCTGCTTATTCTAAATACCAAATTGATGTCCTGTCTACATAAAAAAATAGATCTATAATCTTTTTAATAGGCCTCCACTTCAGCAGAAGGCTGTGAAAGTTATTTTTAATAAGAATTTCAAATTACAGTATCGGGTTATAAAAAAAAAAAAAAAAGCTTTTTGTTTCCTGTCAAATTGGCAGGTGCCATTAATTTCTAGCAGTATCCAGAAATAATTATCTTAGTCTACTCTCTAGAGAAGGAATTCTGCACAGAAAGCACAGGTAGGCAGACTAAAAATATAACTGCATTATGTCTGATCAAAGATAGCTGCAAGGCAGCTTTACCTGCTGGCAGGTAAAGCACTGCTTTATGCTTTGCTGTTTGTTTAGTCCTAGACAGAGGGGAAATTCAGGATGAGAAAACAGAAAACGGGTGCAGTTTCAGAATGAATTTTTTTTTTTATATAACTTGTTCTTGGAGGATCACTTCATAAAGGGAAGAATAGAATTATAAGCAGAAGGCAGATGTAAAAACAACTTTCAAATTTACCAAGCAAGCAAATAAATGGCACACACTAGACTGATAATCATTTGGGTTTGAAGCCAAAGAACTATGAATAAATATTCTGATTTTCTATTTACCACAAATACTTGAGGACATTTCCTTATGTCACACTTGAACACACTTGGAACTGATTCATATTGACTAAGATCGAAAAATCAGCATTACCATATGCTTTAAGGTCTCAAGTAATTCTTCACAGCAATTGTCCAGTTCTTCACTGTATTTTGGAGCTGGCTTTTCAGATCCTGTGGCATTGTTATCACATGCTATCTCCATTTTGTTGTCTTGAAATCTAAAGTAGAAACATAAGGCAGAGTAAACAACTGCAACGCAGGTTTACCCACGCTGTGAGACGGAAAATCCATGTGGTCTGATCCTACAGAATCTCTCTTACAGGCTATGCATTTTTGGGTGGTGTTTTGTGGCCATATAAACTACCAATTCTTTCTTAAAACCGGCTGAACTTTTGACTTGAATGAAATTTATTAATACTGGCCTCAGTGTAAATATACAAAAGTAAGGGAACTCACATGGGCTGATATCTATATGGTTACATTCTCATTTTGTACATTATAAAAATATTTTAAATGCCTGTTATACTTAACTAGTTAATTAGAAACATAGTTAATTTCTTGCAAATATCATTACTTTATGAGGTTATTTTAATCCTCAGGAGACACCTATTATTTGGATGTAAATGGTTTATGTAACTAAAAGGTCCGACTGTTGAGTTTGATCTAAGAGCTAGTTTATCCACTCTGATGTATACTTTATCCCACCTCCAAAAAGAACTTTCTAGTAATTAAAACTTTCTAGTGATTAATTTCTCAATAAAGGCAATTCTTATGCTCTTTACTTGTATGTATTAGCATACTTACTGTTCACTAATCTTCATGTTTACTATTTTGTTTGCTGTAGTAAATCCATTATCATTCAGTCTCTCCCATTTCATCATTAAATTATGCCAGTCTGCTGCATTATCTTTAATTTTTCTTGCACTAACAGGTAAAACAGGTCTTCTTGGAGTACCATCAACAGGACTTTTTGCTGCATGAGAAAATAAAGAAATTCAAGCCATTCAGAGCATACAGAGCCAAATCAGCATGCTATCTGGCAACTGTTTGGAGTAATTTCCTTGCTTTATGCCTGAATATTGATTAAAGCAAAAGGGAATTTACATGAGCTGTCCTCAGTCATGAAATCTAACTTCTCATCTGTAAGCTTAATTCCTATTTACAAGAAAATCATGTTACTGAAAAAATGCGAGCATGTTCTGCGATGTGATGTTGTAACATGGACAGCAGGGGCTTTGCAGTAACCAGCCGGTCTAGCAGTCTTCTGTTTATCTACGACAGCCAGATGATAACCACAGCGTACGGCAGCAATGCGAACTGCTACACAGTACCCCATTTACACAGGAGCAGCCCCTTCTGCCTGGCCCCACCGTCACGCCTCAATTCCTGCAAGGAAGCACAAAGGGGCCGGAAGCCCAGCTCGAAGCTCAGCAGTAACGCCACCGCTTCACCCGCACACTTGCCGGTTTTAACATTTATTCACAGAGACGCTTAGAAAGTGGCATAAAGATGAAACCCAGGCACCACGACAAAAAGTACAGGCGTCGCTCGCTTCTCCCGAGGGAAAGAGAAAGGTAATGGGCACCTTCCTGGCTCGCATCTACGTTAAAGGAAAGCGCCGGCGGGGGTGCAAACACAGCAGACACCGGCGAAAGAAGCACCAAGCCCTGACCCCGGTCATTCCCCGCTGCCGCAGGCCCAGCCCTGCACTCCTCGCTCCCACCTTGGGATCAGCCAGCCCCGGGACCTGACCTGCAGCAGAACGAGAAACAGACTCCCAACTACCCACACTCACCCGTCATGATGGCGCTCTGCAGCCCCCAGAAATGCGCTCACGTCCGGCCCCGCCCAGGCCCGGCCCCGCCGAGCGGCGCAGGCGGCTGGGGCCGCTGCTGTGGGTCTTGGGCGACGCGGTGTTTGCTCCATCTTTCCGTCTATCCGCTGGCAGTAGCTATGGCTGCTCCGTGCTCCTGAAGAGGTGAGCGGAGCCGCGTCTTTTGCGGGGACGGGGGAAAGCCGCCTAAGGGTCTGCCCTGGCTCTCGCTCCCGTCTCTGATCGCTGTGAGCGGGGCCTGTCGTGGCCGCCTTTTGCAGCTGGGCTGAGCGGGTGAGCCCGGCTCGGGGAGGGGGAGCAGGCCACCTCTCCCGCTCGCCTCTTGGAGGCTCGTCTTCGGGGAGAGCTGGCGTGAGAGTGCGCGGTAATGTCTGGGGAGGGCGGTGGGGGCCGAGTTACGCCCCCGCGGAGCGGCCGGAGGGGCTTTGCCAACCTCTGCCGACCCCCGGCCCGGCTGGAGCTCTGGGTCTGGATGGTAAATCCGGCATAAGATGAAGTAAATCCAGCGGGAGACCGAGGCGGCATTGCTGGCAGTCCGTCCTGGATTTCGCGGCTGTATTCTTACCTGCCAGGAGCTGCAACCCCTAGAGCGCTGGAAAGCAGCGTATAAGGAAGGAGTGGTTTGAAACGTCTGCCAGAATATAGTAATGCATTTAAGAAAGAAAGATTTTGTAGAGAAACTGGGTGTCCCAAGACCATCAGTGAGTAAAGCTTGGTTTCCACTGCCCCCCCTTAGCATACCTGCATGTGCAGTGACCCCAGGTGCCTCTTTTTCTGACTTTCCATTTCTGTTATCCAGGTTTGGGTTTTTGTTGGGTTTTTTGTCCTCCCCCCAATATACTCTTCTGAACCAGAAATGCACCACTTACGAGCTGTGTGAAGCAATGTTGGATGGAACTGTTGGAACAAGTCCAGAGGAGGGCCACAAGGATGATCAGGGGACTGGAGCACCTCCTGTATGGAGACAGGCTGAGAAAGTTGGGGCTGTTCAGCCTGGAGAAGAGAAGGCTGCGTGGAGACCTCATAGCAGCCTTCCAGTGTCTGAAGGGGGGCTGTAGGGATGCTGGGGAGGGACTCTTCATCAGGGACTGTAGGTCAAGGGGCAGTGGGTTTAAACTTAAACATGAGAAATTCAGGTTAGATGTAAGGAAGAAGTTCTTCCCTGTGAGGGTCCTGAGGCACTGGCACAGGTTGCCCAAAGAGGTGGTAAATGCTCCATCCCTGGTAGCGTTCAAGGCCAGGTTGGATGCGGCTTTGAGCAACCTGGTCTAGTGGAAGGTGTCCCTGGCCATGACAGAGGTTGGAACTGAATGATCTTAAGGTCCTTTCCAACCCAAACCATTCTATGATTCTATGTGCGTGTTGCACAGTAGGTGATTGCCACCTGTGCACTGGCTGCTCCTCTGCCCACAACCAGGAAGCATGAGAGCAGAGCCCCTTCAGCAGGTGTGAATTTGTGTTTTCCCTGCTGCTTGGCAGATCTCTGGAGATGTGGCAGCTGGGTGGCCTGCTCTTAGGGTGAAAAAGTGAGGAGTCTTAGAAAATAAAACCCCTTTTCTTCTTAGTTGGCAAGGTTGAGCTGAGATCAGAGACTGTTATGTTTAACCCTGGTCATATATATATTATTGTGTCTATACTGCAAAGAGCTTAAATTTAAGTTTTTATGCCAAAGAATAAAAAAACCCCAAAACAGAGCTGTTGTCTCTTTTGTACAGACAAGACACTTGGGCTCAGAGAAATGCAGTGACAGCTTTAGCTTCCTGCAGTTGATCTGGCATACCCTGGCACTGAACCTTTAACCATTGCCTAGCTGTTTAACCACAGAATTATCTCTCACTTTCATTGCCTCTGTTAGGCAGCCCTGGGCCTCATTCCTGTTTCTGAGGCTAGAGAAAATTAAAATAAAAGTTTCCTTTTCAAAACATGGCCTTGAATGCAATAGTTAAAAGCTTGTTGTGAACCCTGCAAGTTGAGAAGAAGGACTTTCTGCCTGGTGATTGTTTTTGATGTGCAACATAAGGTATTTTTCTCTGCTTTATCTCTGCTGCAGGATAGCTGCTTAGCACAAGCTGATTTGCCCTGTAGGGCTGTTATGTACTTCAAAGTAGCTGTGGCTGACATTGGGTGAACATGTGCATCCAATTCTGGAATCTGACTGAGAAAATAGATTATATCGACTGTTGGCCTTTGATTAATGAAGCAGGAAAACCAGATAACAAATAATCTGTAATAAAGAGACTGCGTGTGATACACGACAGTGATTAAGGGGATGTTGAAGACTTTGGGCTCAAAAGCAGAGAATTGTGATGTTTGTGCAGGGTTTTTGAGTATATAGACCACATTGCAGTTCTCTGTTCCTTTATAGGTTTGTTTGGTTTTGGTTTTGGGTTTTTTTTGGCTTAGATAAAATTGCTTAATTAGCAGTATTTTTAGTAAAATCCTTATTTGAGCTTTCAGTTAGATGTTTTCACACAAGCAATGCAAGTGTATTGTAAGTCTCTAAGCTGCTCAAGATGAAACTGGTTTGTGTATGATGGTAAGAAAATACAGTTTATTTATCCATTTTTTTGCTTGTCGGGAGTGAATGGGTTATAGAGAACAAAACTTACTTTCATTTTTTTACAACTTTCAACTTTGCCATCAAAGAATATTGAAATCATCTGTTGTATATAGATTTTGTGAAGTGGGAGCCCTAACCTGACAGCAGGTTTCATTGGGGTTTTTGTTTGTTTGCTTTTTAACTTAGTATATGACAAGAAATAATTCGTCCCAGTTTTTTCTAGGAGGGGAGGAGGGGGAACCCTAACAGACTGTTCCCCCTGCCCCTTTTCTTTTTCCTTCTATTTTTAAATGAAGTGTAAACTTACAAAACATACATCAGGTTGCAAATACGATTGTTTGTTGTAGAGGAAAAAGTAATAATCTTTTTCTGGATAATACAGATTTCCATAATTCCATAGTTTGTAATGAATTCCTATGTTTTTAACAGTTTAGTTGAGCTGGAAGGGTAAGTGATGGAACCTTAAGAGAGAGAATGAATTTTGAGGACTTGCAGGGTCCTTTGACAACTGTGGAGTATGAGATGATTACAGCTAAAAGAACTGCTTCGAATGATGGCAGATGTGAATTGTAGAAGTGACAAAGGGGACTTAAAAACCAAAATATGTGAAATTCATGAGGCAGTAGCTGGGGAGTGGCAGAAATTGAAGTGAGACAAAGGAAGATTTGTCCAGTGAGACTCAGGACAAAGACTGGGGTTTATTTTATTAGAAAAAAGGAAGAAAAACAAAACAAAACAGTAAAAATTGCTAAACTGGCAAAGCAGCATGTGTGGAACAGTAAACAACAGACTTTAGCAGTAGGTTCTCTTTTAATTTAGTTGACTGTAGACAGAAAGTAGTAAATGCTGAAGGGAAGGGCAGAAGACCCAAAATATAGGATAGGAAATAGAGGGGGTGTGAAAATATTGTAAATAGTGATGCACTGAGGTTTTTTGTTAACTTAATGTGCTGGTTTTGGCTGAGGTAGGGTAAATTTTTTTTGCAGTAGTGCTGGAAACAATGTTGTCAACACAGAGATGTTTTCCTTATTGCTGAGCATTGCTTATACAGAGTCAAGGCCTTTTCTACTCCTCACCCCACCAGCAAGTGGCTGGGTGTGCACAAGGAGTTGGGAGGGGACGCAGCCAGGACAGCTGACTGCAGCTGACCAAAGGGATGTTCCATACGATATGGTGTCATGCTCAGCATATAAAGTTGGGGGAAGAAGGAAGGAAGGAAGGGGGGTTGTTAGAGTTACGGCATTTGTCTTCCCAAGTAACTATTACATGTGATGGAGCCCTGCTTTCCTGAGGATGATGAACACCTGCCAGCTGATAGGAAGTGATGAATGAATTCCTTGTTTTGCTTTGCTTGCGTGCACAGCTTTTGCTTTATCTATTAAACTGTCTATCTCAGCCCACGAGTTTCCCTGCTTTTTCTTTACCAGTTTTCTTCCCCATCCCACTGGGGCGAAGGGGGTGTGAGCAAGAGGTGCTTAGTTGCTGGCTGGGGTTAAACCACAGCACTTAGTAAACAACTCTGAAAGGAACTCTTCATTCAAAAATAGCTGGGACACATTAATCAGCTAATCCTTGTGATATTTTATGAAATAAGTGTTGTGACAGATAGTAAGCACTGGAGGAGAATGGAATTAATTTCTAAGGTCTAGCAAGCAGTAAAATTTATCACAATTAAGAAGATGTAATAAAAGCTGCTATCTTATTTACGGGCACTTTTTGTAACACAAAATACAGCTCCAGTAACCAATTCCTGCAGTCTTGTCTAACATTGGCTTGAATGGGTAATGTCATACAAGTAATCCCTTTGGATTTAGTGGAATTGTATGTTGATAGCAAGTGTTGCAGAGCCCAAAGCCAGCATGCAGAATCCTCTTGCACAATAACTGGAATAGTTTGAAAATTGAAACATCAGAGCTTCTCACAGTAGTGGAGATATAAAACTAGAGCAGCTATAAATTTTTTTTTTTTCTAATTTAGTTGATTTATACCATAAGCAATATGTAAAGCTGCCAAACAAATACCATATTCCATCCTCAGAGAAATAAAAATGAGGCACAATAGGGCATATCACACAAATTGCAGTAGAAATACTTTACAGAATAGTTTTGAGCATTTAGAAGTGTTTCTAATGTCAGTTGGACTGTTTCTGGTTTTCATTTCTCTAAGGAAGTTATAACTGCTGAAACCAGGAAATAATCAATGTTACAGGCTTAAACAATCATAGAGAACTTTTGTGTTTGCAGAAATCCAGAATTCTTGTCTTGGAAAACTGCTCCTGACAAAATTCAAGGCGTAAAGGTTTCTTTCCTTTGCTATGTTCCAAAGTCATCCATGAGGAGAGTAGCTACTGCTGCAAAATGTTCTTGTCAAGGCTTTGAACCCATGATGTGAAAAATTACTGTGTTTAATTAAATTTTTTTTAATATTGTTACATACATCATGGTCACATCAGCTTTTTTCTGAAGATCGCAGTACATTATTACTATGATGAGCTCTCACTACATTTTTTTCTTGAAGGCAAACATAATCTTTGTTTCTGTTACACTTAGATTCTGGTATCTAAGAATATTTACAGTATCACTCACCAGCATGAAGTTATTTGCTTAACCATAAATGGAAACATGAGCATATGGTGCTTTTTTCTGTTTGCTCTATATCTCTGTGAATTCAGTTGCTACATGGATATTACCTGTGTCTGTCAAACTGGGATTTCTTTCATCTTTGCATTGCCCCTCTCTTCCCATGCTATTCTTATCTTTCAGTTGTTATTTGATTATGTAGCAGATGTAGCTCTAACTGACTTGTTCCTCAACCATGGGGTGCATGGCATTAAGGAGTTGAGCATAAACACTAGTTTGACACTTTGATCTTTCAGCACTGTCTATTTTCCATGCTCTAAACACTGGGAGGATTGAGGGTAGAGTTTGCAGATAGACTGAAAAATTGATTGTTTGGTGTTAGAGCCCTTTCAGTTCTTTCACCAACCAGATGAGAAGAAATGCTGCATTTGAACTCAGCTTTGATGAGCTCACAGCTGCAAGAAAAAGTGGCTATCCTAGATTCAGGGGTTATCATACATCCTTAGATGCTGGCTGAACCTAAGATATAAGCTTATTCTTATGGAAAAGATTCTTCTGAGAATAACTTGCATTCACCAGAAAAGTTTAACTTGCTTTTTCTTTATACAGAGCAGAACCTGGTAATTTCTGCATCCCTACTTGCTAAATGTTGGGTTTCTGTTAAGATTTACTCTTTCCAAAAAAACCTAATGATATCTTTTGCTTTTCTCTTTCAGATTTCCTTATGTGGTCAAGTAGATGTGTTTATTTCAGCCTTAAAATTGCTGCTGCCAATGCTTGCTATGGCATCTGTGGCTTCACCAGTTATATTTAAGGAGTTTTGTCCCTTATATTATCTTCTCAATGCCATTCCTACAAAGATCCAAAAAGGCTTTCGCTCTATTGTGGTATACCTCACAGCACTTGATACCAATGGAGATTACATTGCTGTGGGGAGCAGCATTGGAATGCTTTATCTCTACTGCAGACAATTAAACCAGATGAAAAAATACAATTTTGAGGTAAATATTAACTTTTTTTTGTCTCTTCTAGTGAAGCTGAGTTTCTCAGAATTGAGCTGCTGTTTGTGTGTCATTAACTTTGTGAATTTTATGTATGGTTTGTTTCAACAGGGGAAGTGTGAATCTATTACTTTTGTAAAGCTGTTGAGTTGTTTTGATGATCTGGTTGCTGTTGGTACAGCCTCAGGTCGGGTTGCAGTTTTTCAGCTTGTGTCTTCATTACCTGGAAGAAACAAACAGGTAAATCTTTGTATTTGACTAAACTTCTCTGAGGTTTAGTATGGTGAATCGAAGTTGAGTATTACTGTGATTTTTTTTTTTTTTTTTGTAATAGTGAAAACCAGGGAATCTTGCCTGATGAATTTTCTGTGAATATGTTTTAGGCTACATATGTAAAGCTTATAAAAGCAATAATCTTAAAGCATGCTTTTAATTACAAAAGATATATTTAATCAAAAATGCTTTTGAGAAATTCCTTACTTATAGTAACTGGCTGAGCTATTCAGTGGTGGAGGGCTTTTTATAGTTTAGGTTTTTGTGCTGAATAAAAACTAGAATGATCTGCACTTTTGTATTTGTTCTCCAGTTTATAAGAGTCACTGAGAAGGGGCTTTGTATCTCCATTTTCTCTTCCTTTCATTCTTGTATTGCTTTTGTATTGTTTCACAGCTTCGGAGATTTGATGTTGCTGGTATTCACAAAAGTAGCATTACAGCGTTAGCTTGGAGTCCCAATGGAATGAAATTATTCTCTGGGGATGACAAAGGAAAGATTGTCTACTCTGCCCTAGACTTAGACCAGGTGAGCATTTATTATAAAGACCTCAGTTTCCATTCACAATTTTCTGAAAGGATGCTTGTATGTTTAAATATTTAGCAGTTAGTTCCTTAGTATCACGTATGTAGTTGGATAGCCTTATTGGTATGTGTACTCTTGGCCAGTTGTGCATGGACTCAAGCAGACAACTGTTGGATATCCTTCAAAACTGCCTTACCTTTTTAAAAAACAAAATATAAACCCAAAAGTGGTGCTCCTTCTCGCTTCATAGAATCATAGAATATTTAGGGTTGGAAAGGACCTTAAGATCGTCTAGTTCCAATCCCCCTGACATGGGCAGGGACACCTCACACTAAACCATGCCACCCAAGGCTCTCTCCAACCTGGCCTTGAACACCACCAGGGATGGAGCATTCACAACT
>WYDI02036481.1:11870-113878 GCA_009867235.2 Psittacus erithacus | reverse complement strand
ATCCCTGGCAGTGTTCAAGGCCAGGTTGGACACAGGGGCTTGGAGCAAACTGCTCTAGTGGAAGGTGTCCCTGCCCACGGCAGAGGGGTTGGAACTGGGTGCACTTTAAGGTCCCTTCCAACCCAAACCTTTCTATGATGATGGAAGAATTACATGGATGTACCTGAGCTGACACCAATTCTTCCTTTTAAGATAACTTATTTTCTAAATATGGAAGAAAATAAACCTATTTCACCTGTTCACTGAAGCATAGAAAAGTAGTTAAGGTTACAAAACCAGCAGCAGGATAATTGGGTGAGGAAAAGAAAATATGAACATGCAAACAGACAGAGCTAAAAAGGTAAGTAGTGGCCTGGGCTGAGATTTCTGGGAAAGGTGCTCAAGAATCGGGACAGAATTATGAACATCAAGTAGTTCATAAAAATAACACTGTGCTGGGACTTACAGAGAAAACTTTGTCTTTCAAATGATCACAGAAAACAGACTCCATAAAAGCCCATTTCCACAGCTGCCAAGATGCTTAATATCATTAGGTGCAGTTGGATCATTTCTAACATGCTTTTTACTTCAAGGGTTGAGGCAGAAACTTAGTTTAAGCTTCTTTAGTCTGCTTTTTGTTTTAAAGAAACAGAATGAGTTGGGGAACAATAAAATGGAGAATGTGTATCTTGGTTTACCAAGATGGCTATAGCAAAACATCCAACTGCAGTCAATAAAAAGGGCAGAGAGGAGATTGATCTCAATAGATCTGCTGTCAAATCTGGTAGGATTGATGAATTTAATATCAGAAGTAGCTTTACCTTCTTGGCTATTAGACTCAGCTGGCAACATTAGTGATGGCAGAACAGCTAAAAAATGACCAAGCACATCAATAAGAAATTATTTCTGTGCAAAGTATTAACTTAGGACTAGCAAACATTCAGATTGAGGCGTATCTTAATTAGATAACTCAGGTGTCAGGCTACTTATCAAACATATCCTTTACCTGGAATTATAACTTTAATAACAAGTTGAAATCAAATTGCTATAAACTGGAGGTTTACAAAGCTGGTTTGAAAGCTCAAGATTGATTCAATCCAGCATCCACAGACTCTGCAGTGAAATGCTCCTCCTCATTACTATTCCCCCAAAAACACTGGAAAACCTTCTTGAGGTAACTATGTGGCACATTTCAAGCAGATGGTATGATAAACTCAGTAAGGGGGGATGGTTCTGGAAAAATCTCAGCCGGTTTAAGAACTCATAGCTTTTCCTTAAAACAAGAGGCAGAGCTGAACACCCTGCTCCTGTGCCCCCACTACTGTTTCCATGAGAACGTCCTTCCAAAATCCTTCCCATATCCTTCCCATCTCCACCAAAGCAGCCCTGTAAGTGACAAACCAATCAAACTCATTAATTATCTCGACTTCAATGGCCCGCTACTGCCAAGGAAATCAGCAACAGCAGCTGGAAGAACTTTCCCACCAGCAGGCCCCAATTTAGGAGCTCCCACTCTGAATGGAAGCATGGTTGCTTCAAGGTCAAAAGCTACAAAGGCACCTCTTTGCTTTGGCTTACCCATAATTAGGGCAAACAAAAACCTCTCCAAGATAATAGATGATAAGAATCACCCCTACAAAACTCCCACATGTATGCTGATTTGGTACAAGACAGTATAAAGAGAAAAAGTAAAATAAGGTAATTGTTTTTTAGAAAACAATTTAGGACTCCTAACTGCAATTTTTGTATTCTGAAATATTTTATTGGAAGATAAGCTATGGACAATAATCTGTTTATCCAAAGTCACAATTAACAAAGCAGTATGGAAGAATCTAAGTGAAGCTCTCAAGCTGCAGGGCATCCTACTCTTTAGGTCCCTCGTCTTCCACAGAGTGTATATTGTCATAATTCATAACAAAACCCAGAACTGGACAATTGCAGAACCATTCCCCTAAAATGTGCTACGAAAAAAGGGGAATCCTTTTTTCAGTACAGAACTGAAACAATAAATCAGCAGATTTTTCTTTTTAAAGGAAAATATTTTGCTTGAACAGCACTGTCTGACATTAACTACAGGCTTTTCTGGACAAAGACTATGCACCAGTGGCTCTCAACCTACATCTGCTCAACTACCACCTCAATTACAACAGTAAAGCACAGCATCTGCATTTCACTGCTGTCATCACTGCCACGACAAGTCCTCTAGACATAACTTAGACACTTTTAGATTAAAAATAAACAAAGCCCTTCCTACATCTCTTCAGAAGAGCTGAGCTATGGCAGCCTGGCTGGGAAGAGAAGATTGAAGTTATACATCAGTAGCCCTTGGTGAGAAGATTGAAGATTAGATGCTATCACCACACTGAGCACTACTTCCCATAACACAAGCAATAAATAGCAGATATGTTTATCACAGTCAGATTGTGTTCCATAAATGTAATTTGACATAACTGTAATCTGACATAACTGTGGCACTACTCACTCTCTGCACAAGCATCCTCATCCTCCTCTTCATCCACATTAGCTTCTTCTGCATGCAGTCTTTCAAGTGCTCTATAAGGAGGTGGCAATTTCATTGGAGGTGGAGCTCCATACTTTCTCTAATGGATTCAAGGACAAAAAGTTACATGCTTTGTAACCTCCATGCACAAGAAAAAATTCCTGTTAGGTATTGCACTCTATGGGCACATACACAGCATGTAAGTACAATGCTAAATTCTGCAGCATAGGCTTTTTATGCAAGAAATCAGAACAAGAAGTGACACTGAACACAAAAAAAAAAACACATTACAACTGTCCCTGCACATTTACTTGTTGGCAAAATACTCATGTATCATCATAAACATGAAAGCATGAATATTCATCAAGGATTAAAAATAAGCATTAAATTACACCTCATTTCTCATTAGAGAATCAACAACAAAATTGGTACTGATAAAAGTGAAACTTTTAAATACAAGATAAGAACTCAATCTTAGGGCATCTACAAATATTTAAACATAACAGTTCGTTTATATTTTGGCCTAAATTTAAAAACGATTTTCAATTATCACTTGCAATAAAATTCTATTACCTCACATAAATACAGGCAGCTCCTATAATGATGCATATAGCGGCGCATAGCTGGCATACAGAAGCAGCTCTGAATCTAACGAAGGGGCTTGCTCATCTGAGCAACTGCTTTTATAGCTCCGAGTAACTGGATCATGCCTTATTTTGCTACTTGATGTCACTAAATTACGTTCAACTGCATCCCATGCTACCCCACTACTAATAGCAAGATGCACTTTAGAAAGGGAACACCGAGTGCAATATGCCATTAAAGCAACCAGAATGCCTGTAATTAATTTCCTCTATAGCTGGGAAAACACAACTCCACACCCAAACATCAAACTCAGAATCAATTTTTCCACTGTGTACAATGAAAGCTGAACCTGAATAGGGATTCCTAAGGTCTTGAGCCTAAATTTGAATAGTCTAACTAGAAAACTACAGTGCAAGCTACATAGAAGATTTTGTGATATAAGATATTCATCATCCCATCCACTTAAAAGCCGTATTGAAGACACCATAACAATAAATTAAATCAATTCAATCCAAAAGTAATAAGAGTACACTCTTCTTATTGTAAGAGCACTTGGTAACACAACACCTGTTTTCCCAGAGTATACAACATACAAATACACCTCCCACTTTTTTGCTTGACATCAACACAGGTAGAACTGTGTGAGGTGTGAGGGCTCATGTCCTACATTAACAGGCAAGTAAAGACACAGGACCTGCAGCCGAACTTTCAGCTATCTATGACAAATCACTAGGTATCACTATAATTTAGTAATAATTCATAGTCTAAATGTTGACCCCTTGGCTTTTTAAGACCTTAAACATCTCATAGAACCCCAGACTGGTTTGGATTGGAAGGGACCTTAAAGCTCATCCACTTCCAACCCCTTGCCACAGGCAGGGACACCTTCCACTAGAGCAGGTTGCCCCAAGCCCTGTCCGGCCTGGCCTTGAACACTTCTTGTATTAACACAGCTTTTTCCAGCACAGAGGCATAGGCAACCAGCAAAATAATGTTAATATCTAGTTTGTCCACAAGAAGCTCAATTGTTTTAAGCGGTTTTATATAAATTACTTCAAGCAATCATTTTTAAACAAACAGATCAATAAAGCAGGATAAACACCAACAAATCAGATAAAACCTCCAGAATTGAAGAGGTAATTCATCATCCAGGAAAAGGCAGATTTTCAGCTGGATGTGGCTGCTTTTAAACCAAACTCTTTTGTGACACTTTGAAGATTGGACTAGAAATATCATTGATTCCCCATGGGGACGTGGACTAGTAATCCACTAATAGCAACTCTTTCCAACTCAGAGGTGCCCCTACTGTAGCACAGTAGGGCTGCTTTGTGAATCAATGTTCAAAGCTAAAAAGGAGCTACATATTAATGCACTGAAGCTCTTCTATATTCCACCCACCAGTTTACAGCACCAATAGATGAAAAAGGTCTGAAAAAGATTCGACTCCCTCTTTAACCTCCGAATGCTATAGAATGCAGCACACTGGAGTCCTAGAGATTAAAGGCAGCACGTTGCAAGAGGATGACTGCTTTTGAGATTAGAAATACAGATAACAAAACCCAGAAAAGGGGATTGTAACTGCTTCATTTTAAGTATTATCCACTGGCATGAAAGCATGACTTCAACACCTTGCTTGATATTTATGAATAACTGAGCCTCAGAGCTTCTGTGTCTGACAGGATCTGAAAGAAGTCTTGCAAAAACTTTTGGAGGCAAGAGTTATCCAAACACCAGAGTACTGAGTAGGATCAAATGAAAAGTTCATCATATTTGTCGCTGGTATGCTAAACTGCAGCAGGCAAAAATTATTGTCTGCACTAGTTCTGTCTCTGCTCCTCCAGTTCTGACACCCTCGAAGTAGCAGAGAATGCTTTGGGCTGTTAAAGCTCATCCAGTTCCAACCCCCTGCCATTGGCACGGACGCTGACAGCGCTCTTCCTGCAGGAAAATATCTAGGCCTTTGGAGCAATATGTCTGGGAATAAGAACTTAATTTTTTCCCTTACTGCAGTGATTAAAACAAATCCACTGCTTCAGACCAGATAGCTTTCTGCTCTTTCAAAACTACTGTGAAATAGTTTGGAAGTTACTGTGCAGCAACTGCCTCACAATTAGCTGGCCAGCTACAGATCACTCGGTCATTTCCTTGTTTTACGCAGCAACGGGAAACATAGGAGACTTGGCAGATTTAATTACCCTGTAACATGATTTTACTGAATTTCAGCCAGCCCTCACATTAAGGACATTATCTGTGTACATGTTACTATTTCTCTGTTTCTACTGAACAAAGAGAATCAATTTGCCTCCATGTGGAGCAAAACAGGTACTTCCAGAAGGATGCTACAAGAGCTGCAGTAGAGGCTTCAGCACCCAGGGGAGACCCACAGAACATTTGTCAGAAACCTGCCTTGTGTTTGACAGAAATTTGGCAAGAATTACTTGAAGCAAAGATATTTGAACAAAACACTTCAAATTTAATTTCAGACTTCAGTGAAGGCTTATCACAGAGTTATAATGACTGCTATTATACCATTTGATTTAGTAAAAGTGGGGTACAGCACTGAATGGAATAAATACCTTATCACTCTTGTTTTCTTTGTCTAAATCCTGATCTTTGCTGACTTTGACTCCCTTGGGCTGTATGGTAGAAACCTGAAAAACAATGCATAAATTACACACATTAGGAAGAGCACTGCAAAACAAACATCCAAAAGTTATGTAATGTCAATGATAAAGCTCCCCAGTAGACTCTAAATTACGCCCCATGTAGGACACTGCAGTGCAGTCTTCAATCATATTCTTTTACTGAATTTACAAACATTCTCTACTTTTTCTAGTGTTCACTGTTTGATATTTAGCCCCATCTCTTCATTCAATTCAAAATTACTCTGAAGTCAACATTATGGATGTACATCCTTGATACAGAGCTCAGCATGGACTCCTGAAGTGTCAGTTCTTAGTTATTCACATAGAGAACCCTCTCCATGCACAGACACCTTACAGACACCTACAGCCTACAGTTCAAAGCAAAGCAACTCAAATTTCAAGTTATCTGGCTTTTCCTTGTCTCTAGATTGACCAGGGAAGTAACGGTCAGAGATGCATCTGAACACTTGAAAGTTCTGATAGGGTTTTTGCATCTTTTCTGTGGAAAAGCTGATATAGAAAGGGAGCCAACCCAGTTACCATCACTGCTTGAGCACCTTCCCACTATAGGTGGTGAAAGTCTTGAACAGATTTTGAAAGACTCCCTGGAACACTGGAAAAATAATGGACACAGTTGTGCTGGATTTGCCTACAATTGTCAAAAAGGTTTCCTCACGTCTGTTAATCCATTAAAATTCCCAATTAACTTCTCAGATTATACCAAAAGTGCAAAGAAGTCTTGGGATTTGGTGTGTGTACTTCAAGGCAGGCAGAATTGTATGCCTTTCCTTCCTAAAACATTAAATGTTTTCTTGCCTTGGCCTTGAAGATGAGGAGATGCCTAAAATCTCTTGAAAATTAGCTTGCTCCCAAAGAACTACTTCAGGTCCCTAAGGTGATACATTTTACATGGAGCTGCTTGTGTGAATCTGACTGATTTTAAATACACTTTTGTTCCTTTGGACAACAGAGTATATTTTTAGATTATGAAATATGAACAAATTAAAACACACAGGGCCAGTCTCAATTACACAGGTG
Organism: Psittacus erithacus; assembly: GCA_009867235.2. Lineage (NCBI taxonomy): Eukaryota > Metazoa > Chordata > Aves > Psittaciformes > Psittacidae > Psittacus > Psittacus erithacus. The sequence goes on along the minus strand of WYDI02036481.1, from coordinate 107,131 downwards.
GGAAAACTGAATTAACACCTAGTCAACAGATTTACATCCACTCGGTTTACATCAGAGAAATGAGGTTTCAAATCAGGCCAGACAAGTCATCAATCAATCATGTGGTCTATAAGCAGGAACTCTGACAGAAGGGATGGACACAAAAATTGATGGAATTTGCTGATAGGAATTTAGCCAAGTTTCAAATAAGATGCATTTTATACATTTATTAAGTTTTGGAATGAAAATAGAAATAAATTTACCTTTGGTATGCTAGACAAACCCTGAACTACGAACACAACAGGATTTCCCGCATTCTTGATAGCTTCTACTGCTTCCTTATGTGTGGCATTTTGTAGGTCTATCCCAGAGACCTAACAAAGAAGGTTTATTTTTATTAGGTACCATGTCTTTGGCACACAGTCATTACAAGAGATCACACACGTTTGCAGAAGATTAGTGTAGCTGAGGAAGGAGCGAAAAGCAGCCAAGAGAAATTATTTTCTCTCTTGTTTCCATGATGGTTTAAGGGAAAGTATGTTACTTAGTGTTCAGAATTAAAAGGTGGCCATATGATTCCCAAAGCTATTCTTCTAGATAAAAACATGAGGAGTAAGATTTTCAGAGAGTGCTAAGATATAATGCTAGGTATAATAGGCCTCTTTCAGATTTTACCTGTTTGTGAACTAAACCTGTTTTGAAACAAGCTTTCAAAACATCTAACAACCCTAAAGCATGTACAAGAATGGCACTTCCAGCTCAGATTCACAAGTACACATCTGGAGAAAAATGAGTAAAAAATCAACACAGAGCTAGAGATGAGAGCCAGGAAGGGCAGCCTCCTCCACTGCACCTTCCAGGATCAGGGATTTACCCCAAATAGTAATCAGACTGTTAAACTGCTCCAAAATGACATATGCAAAATAACAGCCCAAATTCTAGTATGAAGAGTCTATGTTCTTCTATATATTATAACTTCTGCTTACAAAGGTATGCTATAACTTATTACTCATTTATATGGGGAGAAGGCACTCATTTTTTTCATTTCCCCATCAGATGCCAGGACATATATTTTCTTATAGAAGAGAATGTTAAAAGAGCTCCATAGTCAGAACTTAAAAAGAAGACAAACACCAGGGGTTTCTTTTGGTTTTCAGAACACAGTGTCATCAATACTTCATGAAGTGGTGGCAATATTTTGTCCCTCTCTCCTCCCAAAGCTGTTTGAGTCTATCTTTATTTCTAAGAATGAAAAGGTAGGTTTATCTGCATTTACCTCAAGTATTTTATCTCCAGTTTTTAAAGCCCTTGTTCTTCCTGCTGGGCTGTCTTCCAAAACTTGTTTGATAAAGATCCCTTTAAGTTCTTCTCCATTCTTCAAGCGCTTTATGACAGTTTGTCCACCAACAATACTGATTCCAAGTGACACATGAGGGTCTCTAAAGATCTCAACGCTGAAAAAATACATGTGGGTAGTTTAACAGCTTCAAACAGGGGTTTTTAAACTATTCATGCAACGCTTTCAACAAATGTAAGCTTCTGGTTTTTCAAGACTTAATAGAGTAAAGGGATAAAGTCAGAAGCCTAAGAATGCTCTCAACAGAGTTGGCTTTTTACCCCAAGCATATCTCACTTCACAAAGAATAAAATTCTGCTGCCAACAGCGCTCACTGGGCATAGGCTTTTATTTCAGAGAAAGTCAGAGTAAACCAGACAGGTCTTCAAATAAACACTCATCCTCATCCAGTGCGAGCAAATTGTCTGGAAATGGCAAACACTGCAAGTGGCATGTGAGGCAAATAATAAAGTGTTTCATACAACTTTCTGAACACTGCCTTCAGTGTATCAGACGCATATTAATCACCTTTAAGCAGAAACTTTCTGATCATATTTTACTTGGGACCCCAAAAACAATTCACGTAAAAATGCCAACAATACAACAAGAATGTGGCTAAAACTTGGCTTGGCAATTTGGAATTTTGCCATTAAATTTAGCAGAGAACCCACGGAAAAGGAGACAGCAGCACTATGTGCATTGTTCACACCTAATAGTTATTAAATGAGCAAGAACTTGTAGGTCATCCACAACGTAAACCCACCAAGCTTTCCCAAGTCAGCTGTATAAATAGAAGGCATAATTTAGCTGAACATCTGTTAAGAATTCACTGTATCTAAGAAAGCCCAAGGTACACAAGTACCTTAACATTATTGGCAGAGGAAGGGAGGAAAAAAACCCCACAAGAACTAACCAAGCTAACACAAAAAAAGACATAAGGTAAATGGGAAGAAATAATTAATCATATGAACATACGTCCGTGGTGGTCCCCAGTGGCTGAAGTTTGGAGTTTCTTCTCCTTCTCCTTCTTCTCTCTCAGGTAATTCACTAATTGGGGGCAGAGGGGGGAAGGAATGAAAAATAAAGAAGGCATCAGCCATGCCAGGTCACAATTCCTGACATATTTTGTATCTGGCAGTGAGACAGCAATGCCTTCTCACACTGGCCAGTTGAAACCAAATGTGCAGAGTCAACACATCAGACAGGAATTTTTGTATTTAGGCTTAAATGTACCTAAGGAATGCTCCAGAAATAAACATGATGGGCAGGCCAAATTTATAAGCTGCTCTGTGATATACAAATCTGTACTGCATTTACTCATTCCAAATGACTATTTAAGCAATTAACATTTACTTGCTGATAAATATGCTGTGATTTTTAGAGAGGGATATAAACATCGTAGAACCAACCTAGCTGACCAGAAAGCAGATCACAATGCAAGTGGGAGAACATATCCTGCGTGTTCCATTAAACACTTCAGAACAGGGTCTTAATTAAACTTTAATACTATATATGACTCACCTATTCACAGAATAAGAATGGAATTGAGGAATTGCATGCCCCCACAGAAAGGTTGAAGCAATACATCCTTGCATACATTTTCTGTAGATTCTGAGAGCTGTAAATGCTACTCTTAAACTGCAAAAAGGAAGTAGGACGTCGTGGTGGAGGAATAACCCCCACACTTTACTGAGCTGCTATCCCTCTGAGGGAAGATTACAGACGAATTAGGGAATTATTGAGGATTTGAATCAACAGACACCAAAAGCAGTTTCACTCAACCAAAACTGGTGGGATGCTTGACAGATGTGGCAAATATCTACAAGCAGTGCCAGCTCAAGGTTTCTCAGCATTACTGGCAAGACTAAAACCTCCTGTACAGGACTGACAGCCTTGGCTGAACTGCTCTTCCCAAAAGAAAGAACAAAGGAAAGGGAAAACCAAAAGCACACAGCTATGATAAGGAGCTAAAGGAAGAGGCTCCTTAAGTAGTCATAACCAAAACTGCTAGTAAAGGCTATGTCCCTCTCCTCCAGGCCACATACATACATAGTCCCCTTGCTATGAAGTGGAGTGACATAGGTGGCAGAGCCATTTGCACTGTTCTGTCCCAGTACTCAGGGAAGGAAATGTGGGGAGCAAAGATTCAATAAGGTTGTAAGGCAAAACTCAGCTCCTTGGGCAAAAGTCATACAACTGGTCATGTATGTATGTCTTATTGTTTCACACAGCTTTTTATGATTAGTGAGCTAAGTAAAGCAAGAATACAGCTGAGATCATTAATATAAAATCTTTCTCCAGAACCTGAAATCTTTCTCCATACCTGCACACAGGTGTTCTAGGATGAGCTAAGGTGGTTACTCTCCCAGATTCCCGGTTCTTGGAGAAAACAGAATCATCACCTTTTAGTTCTTCTTTTTCAATAGCTTCCAGATCAACAACAAGCCCAGGTCCTTTGGAGTCAATGTGAAGCTTTGTATCTGAAGAAGAAAAGGTACAGATGTGAACATTTGCTTCCTCTGTCCCTGTACCTTCCAGCTCACTATGTTCTAACCACGGATGCTGCGTGATGATCAAGAGGTTTAGAGATACAGGATGTTTAAAGAAACTTCAAAGCATACTAAACACTTATTTTATAGCATTTTGCTTCTGATGTACATGCAGTCATGTAGTAACAGGAAACACCAAATCTTTGTGGAGCTGAGACATGCTTAGGTAAAACTTACAGGACAGAAGCTCCTCACAAAATCACTTGATTGGAAATAGCAAATCCATTCTTTATGCAAGGAGAGTGGTGCAAAGCTCTGCTCTAGCACAAAGCCCACCATGCTGGGGAAGCAGGATGTCATTCTGGTGATGCAAATAGCAACATTAAGTGAACTACCAGCACTCCTGTCAAGAGTCATCAGTTTGGGGGCTACACAGTGTCTGCTGTACAAGATGCAGGTGACAAAGGCAGCAACCTAATCTCCTTTCTCCCAACTAGAATGCTGTTTCAAGGCAGGCTGATACATCTGACAAGGAGAAACTGCTCCTGAGCACAGATTACAAACCCAAGATACAGAGCGATTATCTACCATAGAGTTCACTTACAAATTCTGGTTGTGGTAAAGTTACCTCCAGAGCCTTGTCAGCACAAAAATCTATAAAATCAGCAATCAAAAGTGACAGAGACCTATCCCTGACTGAAATTACAGGCATGAGATATTTTACCTCTGCATGGAATCCTATTGGTGACATTAGCTACAGAGAAGAAAGTGATTCTTCACAGACAGGACAAAGCTGTAGCCACTTTCAATATCACTAGTGACAACAGTAAGTGAAGATTTGGTGGAGGAAGCAAGATCATGAAGTTGAAACCTATTTGAAGTCAGACTGTCTTTGGCCTGCAGAAAAGTCTTCATTTGAATATTTTATCATTTGAAAGAATCAGTGTTTCGATACAAAATTTACATTTGTAAATATGAAATTATAAGTTAAGCAAAAAACTTCTTACAAACCTAAATCCTTGGTTTTTGCTCCTGATTGAGTAGTTTCAGTATCAAATATGTCTTCTTGGTAGCCACTGTGTGCTGTGGTTCCAGAGAACAGTGAATTTAGAGCAGCATTTTCGTCACACTTCACAGAAGAGAATAAAATTAGAAAGCAATGATATCAACTTATAGAGGGGTATTTGACATGAACATTGATTTTTACAGCAAACAGTCACATTTTCTCAACTACATCTATATTTTTTCAGATAACTATGAAATACCAACTGCTTATATATGTACTATATTAAGAAGAGGCATGAAAAATGTTATGTGCAATTGCAATATAAAGCAACTGTATCTTTCTACTTGCCTTTACGCTTGCTTATTTGTTGTTTTTAAGTAACAAATGTATAAATTTAATATTGTGCACCCTGGTACAAAACTGTCACTAGAAGCTGCATTTTAGCCGGTTTATGTACATACTGTTAGGGACAAGTTGAACAAAACCTGAAATTCTCTGTGGCTGTGATATTATATCCTTTCCACTTCAGTTTTTTCCTATAAAAGCATATATCTGGGAAGCTGGTGCATGAAACGCTGATATCATCACTTTTTTGTCTGACGAATGTGCAAAGACTCAGGAGGAAACAGATAATTCTCAGAATACTTGAGGATCATACACAAGAGTTTCACAATTTACTTGAAGCTCTGTCTCCTACTCCTTCATCCACGAGTATGCTTGTTGCAATTGCTTCTGCTGTATCATTTTTCACTTAACTGCACTATCACCTGACCCAAAGGAACGGATTTGGATTAAAAATAATGAGGAAAAGAGGGAGCTCCTCTCACTGACATTGCTGCTGAAGCCCCTGGACTATTAAAACCATGAAGTGACATTCTGCTGCTACTGACAGGCACCATATTAGTACAGTCCGCAAAAAAGAACTGAGCCCACAAGCCACAGATGGGAAAGAAGATGCAAGTCCAGTTACAAGCCTGTAAATACACCAACCTTAGCACATACCTCATTCGAGTACTCAACAGACACCAAGTACAAAAGGACAGACAGTGTCCAGCAGAGGTACCCAAGTCTCCTCTAGTAATTAAAACACTAGGAAGACTCCTTTATAGAGTTTAGGTCAGGAATTTGCCTTGAGGTGAGGGTACAGCACTGAGACCAGTAAAGCATTCCTTACCATTTGATCTTTATTGCATGGATATTCCAGTGACTGTTTTGGACTTAAGTTCATACTGGATTTTAAGCCATGTACTTCAGTAGTCTCAAGCTGCTTTGCCCATCGTCCTGTATCGAGGTTCCTCTCTAAAGTTGCCTTCTGTCCACATGATGTATTATATTTCAGGAAGCCTGCATCTTCTTCATACTCATCCACCAACATTTCCTGTTCTACATCCATTTCTTCTGTTCTCGGTTTCAAAAATTCATGCATCTCCCAGGACTCCTTCTCACACTCATTGTGATTTTGAGAAAGCTGAAATGACCTTCCCAAGTGCAAACTTGGTTCATCAACCAGTTCTTCTTTAAAAGGAGTTTCATCTCTGAAACCCTGCATAAAACATTATAGGAATATAGATTTTACATTCTGTTTCTTGCTAACTCATTTAAAACTATGGTTTATGTTAGGCCTATATTAAAAGTACAGCCTTATTTTTGAAGCGAAAATCTTGTACCTTTTGCGTTTTCTAAAAGAAAACACACTTTGTGACTTATGACTTTAACACCAAAAGTAGACACTGCAATTTATTTTTTAACTATAAAGAAATTTATGTTGCATATCTTAGGTATTGCTGCAGAAAAACCAACTTGGACTGGAGTTAGGGAATGAGAATTATTAAACAACACTATAAAACCTACAGGAAACAGTATATCTAAATCCAGCTAAAGTACCTCTGTGCTCCAGACTTACCTGCTGTTGCTCTATGAATGCATGTACATTTCTTAAGATAAGCATCAGCTAAATAAAAAACAGCCTAAGAGCTTGTTCATGCAACAGCATCATCAATTAAAAAATCCCAACCAAATCAAAGCCACATTTGTTTGTCCCTCCCTTGGGTATTCCATACAATATTTTAACCTGGGGAAGAGGGGAAATGGATGAATCACCTAAAAAAAAAGGAACGTAATTGACTGTCTATTATCTAATACCTCTACTGTTTTAAAGAGAAGAGTGCTCTACTTTCTACTGAATTAAACCACAGAGCAACAAACAAAAAAACCCCTAACAAAACCAAGAGAAAAGGTATTAAAACCCACTCTGAAAGACACTGCTCAACAGTTCTTTTCCTAGGACATGTCAATGCTTCCCCAATTTACAATGCTCTCTGTTACTCCTAACTCGAATGGGGTGCTATTCATTAGTCCAGGGCAAGTCTGCACAGGCATCTGGAATTGTATGCCTTGCACTGGTACCAGAAAGCTTGCCACACAGAGAAAGCTTCTCCTCTCTTTCCTTCAGGCCCCCCAGGTACATATACCCAAACCCACCCTTCACTGAAACCCCAAACACTGAAACCAATCTACAGATTCAAGGGTCCTCAATCAAAATGTTTTTCTTTCCATTTCCTGCCCCTTCCCAGCCTCCCCGAGGTACTTCACCATTTCTGACCTTTAGTGTCAGAATCCTGGTTTGTGAGGTTTGTACAAATGCAGAAGCAAGAAAACCCCAGATGCTGCCAAAATTTTCACATAGTTAAGTGAGAGGCAGGAGAGAAAACTAGAGACAGGCAAGAGCAGAATGAAACAATGCACTAATACCAGCTGGCAGGAAAGCAGAGCAGTAGCAATCGAGAAATTAGCACATTTTTCATGAGCATTAAACTGTCCTTTAATCTATGTGACCTGTGTACCTCGATCTCAAAAAACACCCAGTCTGAAGAGATTCTAATTCTCCCCATCTTCATTTCATTTCACTTCCCTTCTGCAGCATCATTCCCCAAACATTTCTGCAAGAGGCACCAACTTCACTGTTACATAAAAGAGTTAGCTCAGAAAGCCCACAGCAATCTGTATCCCCATCTCCTGATACAGCAGTTAGGTGTGTATCTTCACCGAGTGCTGCACTGCAGTAGCAGACGCTACAAATGGAATAGGGAATACTGCAAACATGACAGTAAAGTCTACTGTTGTAGCATATCAAATCTTCAAGTACCCTTTTTCCGTGTTCTAAGCCAGCTTTGTCAGCACTACGCTGGTGCATAAGAGTGGAAGCCATCGTGACACACCACTCTTGGCTCTTACAAGAGCAGGTGATATAATAAATGGATGGAAATTTTATACTACTGCTCTAAGCTATTACCGCTGCTGTCGTACATAAGGCAAAACAAAATACAAGCAAATATGTCTGTGCGTCTTTTGTACGCATTGATCATCCCAGTTTCTATATTCAGCATGACTTTAAGAGAAAACAGATCCTTTATTTAAAAATACTTAATAACATTGTTTCTCTGCTTCCTAAATAAAACTAATCTGAGCTGGCAGAGGAGTGATTGCTCTGCCAGGAACCCTTCCTATGCATTCGGAAAACAGCAACCTCCCTTTTACATCATGAAAATCAGTAAACAGAATGTCCAAGCTAATTTCCACATAATACATATGCATCCACTCTGTGATACTGCTCCTTTTGGCTCTAATATACCACTTCAGCATTAAAGATTATGTTTGTATGCAGAAACAGGTAGACATGTTTAGCAACAATGAAAATCTACTTTTATCACTGTGTTGCAGTTCTGGATGATCCTTCATGTATCGTCTTTTCTGGTCTAAAAAATGCATTTACCAATGTGAATTAATAAAAACGTTGTAGAGTACTTGAGAACAGGTGAAAATTCAAAGACATCCACATCTCTCTCACTGTACACAGGTCAGTATTGCAGTATTATTGCCTATCACCCCAGTATCTGAGTTACTCACTATGTTTAGTGCTTCATCCTCCCACAATAAACAGAATTATTTCTCAGAAAATAAGAAAAAGAGGAGAACTGAGGAAGAGAGATCACTTAAGACCACATAGGAAGTCTATGAAGAAGAACAAATTTCAAACTTGCCTTATATACACGACCTTTTTGGTTTGCTTCAGTACAATACTGTTCCACTTTCTTTGCAAAGCTGAACCAACTACTTATGACTAATAAGAACACAGCATTCCTACTTCATACCCAAGGGAACCCAAGGTATTTTAATGGCATAGTAAATTTGATAAGACAGTCTGGGAATAGCATTGGTAAGTGCTATGCCTGTGCTTACTGTTCCCAATATAATTAGTATACAGGTAGCTGTTAAAGACTGTTTTAGAGGGGAATCCAGCCTCAAGTCTTATCCAATGGACACAGGATTTTCTTACTTTAATACATCATTTCCTGTCCATATAAACTTAAACTGAAAAGAGAAACCAAATACCTGTGGCGCTTCAAGTATTATTGAGAAATTATCTATTGGTTCTGGAGATGCAGGGCTGCTTTTAATGTTGCTGGAATCCAAACTGTGCATGTTTTCCTCTTCTTTGCGTTCTCCCTAAGAAAGATATTCAAAATGATGAGCCAGGAAAACAAAGAAACAAAAGCAATCCCCACATTTTCCAATAAACTAAAAGGGAGAGGGAGAACCAGCCATCAGAGAAGAGGTGGGAAAAAGTTACAGGATTATACAAAGGGAAGTTAGAAATGGAGAAGTTAAAGAATAAAAGCTGTTGTCTTCAAGATGTTAGTATAGATACAGTAAAAAATAAAGAGCTGTGTAGGAAAGAAAGACAAATACAATGATAAGAACAACAAAATGCCACTTTTTAGAAAAGGAAAGAATATATTTAACAGCCTTCCTACATTCCTATTTCAGCACTCCTGAATTACAAGCACTTTCTATTAGATGGTGCTCTAACTAATTTTGCCTAGGTGCCCTTGATGCACAATTCCACAGTGCTCTCAAGTAAACTACTGTCTGTTCCAAAGCCCTGACTCTAGAAAAAGGAAATTTTACTTGACTTTACAGTCCTGACTTCAAACAGATTTTGTTTGATGTCAGTGGAGCTCAAGCAAGCACTCAGCAGTGTCTTGGAGTGAAATGGACTTCAGCACATAGTTAACTGATTTGCTGAATACCTCAAACCATGTTACACCTATGCATAGAGCCAGCGCGCATGTGTTTGCCCTGATGAGTTTTCCGATTCCACACTGATGCTCTTTCAGGAGGACCGTGAGCATGCTGGTATTCCAGTCAGCTCTTGTGGACACTGAGCTACCCATTTGTCAGCTAGCCAGAATTTCTGGACATGTTGAGGTGTAAGTATACCAACTTAGTGACATGTTTAGTGGTGGACTTGGCAGTGTTGGGTAAAGGTTGGGCTTGATGATCTTAAAGGCCACTTCTGACCTGGCTGATTCTATGATTTTAGTTGCTTTCCACATACATACATACTTCTACCCTGAATTTCACACACCACACCACCCCCCCCAATCCAACAGCCCAGTCTGTCATAGAATCAAATAGCAAAAGTTAAAATAAGCTCTTACCACCAAAGGCTTCCAGATTCCAAGAGAAACTGTACCTGGGGGCACAGATTTCAGCACTTCCACTGCCTCTGCCAGAGTGGCGCTGTCCAAGGATTTCTCATTCACAAACACCAAGCGGTCACCGGGTTGAAGCTCACCCCCACGTTCAGCTACTCCACCTGGCACCAAAGAGCTGATCACAATGGCTGTTCTGGTTGGGTCTAAGGGATCCTGAAAACAAACAAACAAAAAAGAATTACAAGGAAAAAGCCCACAGAAAGACGAATTTTGAGTATGGGAAGAGCTCTAAAGCACACTCCTCATTTAATGCTACTGAGGCATTGCTGAGATGCACAAAAAAGACTGCCTACCTCTCCTGCCAAAGCTTACAGTTTACAAAAGAACAGTTTGCAGAAGGAAGATATTCCATCACTTGCCTAATCCATTAAGAAATGTATGATTTGAAAGCTGACCGATACCCTGCCTGCCCTCTTCTTACGTACACAGGAGCAGCCAGGCCAACCTGTAAATAGAAAACCAAGGCTGGCACTCTTCCACAAGCCTCTATCCAGCCTGTTACGTGGTAATGTTACATAAAATAACCATTCTGCAAGCCATTCAAGCGCGTCAGAGCGGCAAACCTGACATTAAAAGAAATCACAGCAAGATTAGAAATTTAATTTAAATATTACTATATTAAAATTAAAAGCAAAGCCCAAAACATTCATGAATAGCAGTGTATATTTGCTGTATTACTGCAGTATTCCTGCTTTGTCAAATCTGTGTGACAACTTACAAAAGTCATTTTCTCCACCCATGAAGCCTCCTTAACAGAGAATATAGGGGACAGCAACAGAAGAGTAACTAAGATTATTGCTGAAGACAAGGAGTGCTGCAGTGGTGTATAAGGAATGTGAAGTACAAGCTATTATACACATTGGAGAGGCTGTGAACTGATGCAAAGATATTCACTCGATTTTCTTGCCCAGTATTAGCCTTTGCATTGCGCCATGCACCATTTCTATCATATTCAGCCATTTAAGAATTCCTCCTCAATGCAATGAAATGATCAGAAGTTATTCCACAGAGGCAGAAAGACACATAAAACAAATTTATGGGTTTTTTTGTTTCCTTGTTTGTTTTTCTAACATTAGAATTAGCCTTTCTTCCCCTTGCTAAAGGCTCATAAAGTTCATAAATGCTCCTTGTATATACCAGGTCTTCAAATGCATAATCATGTACTATTTTTCCCTCAGGACTTGCATCTTATTCAGGGCACGGGTGGGATAAAAAGAAAAGGGCAAAATTCAAATGACAAAGACCACCATGAATTCAGCACCTCAGTGTTAATTTGAAAACAGGACTGCTTTTTTAACTCTTTCTTTTTATATAACTGCATTGCTTTCCTAGAGAACATGGGGGGCTTCTTAAGGTATGTGCAAACATATGAGGCAATGAATGTAATAATCTGTAAATGGCTGAAATGAGAGAACAGAAATTAGAGTTCAGCAGGAAGAGCCCTGCTGAAGCTGAATTCAAGTAAATGCATATTAGCAATGATTCTCTCCCATTCTACTGCTTAATCCTGCCATTTTATAATCTTCCCAAACCCTGGGTATCCACATTGTACGGAAGAGGCTTCCTTGTGAGTATCGTGTGCTGATAATCAAGCCCAGCACCCTCCCTCTGCCGCGCGATGGTGTTCTGCCTACTGAACCCGTGCCAACGCGCTCGGGCTCCCCGACTGTTCCTGCTCGAACCTGCCTCACACAATGCCGAGGGGAAAGGATTTCATTTGTTTCCAGGAGCAAGCTACCCACGTTCTGCATACACTTTGGAAATTTTTAGAAACAAACCAAACCTAAATGCTGAAGAACCCAAAGGAAGCCGAGATGTGAAAAACGAAGAATCCAAAGGGTTCCAAGATATAAATAAAAGATTTTGCTTTAAGAGTGCTGAATTTTGGAAATTCTTCCTTTTGTGTAGAGAGTCGGCTTTGCCAGCCCTTGCCCTCACTCAAACCCACGTGCCCAACCATCCTGATGGCAGCTGACCACAGAACAAACACCCCGGTTGACAGAGACATCTGAGACGGCTTTCATTTGGGGGTTTGGTCTAATGCAAAATAAAACCAACCTTTTGGGCTTCTCTGCAAAACCAGGATGGCGTCGACAAAGCCATTTTGAAGCAAGTAAGGTACTCTTCACGTTAGGAAGGCTTCGCTATAGAAGTAACCCAGTAGGTTTTCCTATCATGGGCTCAACTTGCCACGGCAAGCGAGGTTTATGCTGGTTCCCTAAATGGGGAAATGAGCTCTCAGCAAAATTCCACCTTTGCTGACACAGCAGCTTTTATAATATGACTGTTGCTGGCTTAGCTATATTGATAAAAAATGAACAAAACAAAATCAGCCCTCATCCTTACTGATGCAGAGAAGTGAATGACTGGCCCAGTAATTATGGTACTGGCTGGGAACATGGGAGAAACAGGTTCAAATCCCTGCTTTGTCTGATCCAAAGCTTCTCTTTCAAGGGTTCCAGATCACAACCATTTAAGGAGAATGTGGGAATCTCACCATTAGCTTCTTCTATGCAGATATTTAAGTTCAGCAGCCTAACTACCATATTTCTGATGGGAAACAGTCCTATTTTAACTTAGGTTTTCACTGAAATAAAAACATTCTGGCTTGAATAAATCATCATGTCATGGTTAAGAGATAATTTAGCTGAAAAGCTGAATTAAAGCTTGTGTTCCAACAAGCTTTAACCCTCCTGCTAAAAATGAAGACAGAGTTCATAGAATCCTAAGAATGATTTGGGTTGGAAGGGACCTTAAAGCTCATCCAGTTCCAAACCCCTGACACCTTCCACTAGAGCAGTTTGCTCCAAGACCCTGTGTCCAACCTGGCCTTGAACACTGCCAGGGATGGGGCAGCCTCAGCTTCTCTGGGCACCCTGTGCCAGCGCCTCAGCACCCTCACTGGGAGCATTCTTTCCTAATGTCTAATAGTACATGGCTCCTATGTAGCAAAGTTTCAAGAACAGCGCAATTATCTTTGCTGCTTCACAACACAAGAATCTAAGCCATGTATGTATTGGAATTGCTTCATGAAGAGCAGCAGCAGATATCCTCCTAAAAGGGGCTCATATTAAAGCCCATTGATCAGGCAAATACAAAGCAGGGTTATAATTACTCTGCTGTTTTCAAGCAGAGGGAGCTATTGCACAGGAAGAGAAAAGCAATATGAACTACACAGCGACAGGGCTAAGGCAGTAATGTGAGCTGTGCTGCAAAATCCTGAGTGCTTGTCACCAGTGCCTGTGAATTGCAATGTGACTGCTATAAGGAATGCAGCAAAAGCTGCATGTGAAGACACAGACCTGCTGGATTTCACAGTGTAATCATGAAAACATATTCCCTGTAATTCAACACGAGGACGGCTGTAACTGTGGATTGCACTGTATTTGTCTTACCAAAACAAAAAGAACAATGTTGTTTTGAAACCTTGCCTTATGATTTACACTCAAACCCCAATGCACCCTAAAGACCAACATCTGCTAGAACAAGACAGCAAACACTGAATTCACCCTCACAGCTTGCAAACAGTGAGTGCAACTGGACTGTATGGGCTGCTGTCTTGTTTTTGAAAGAAAGCAGTGCTAGGAGCAGGCTGAAAAACAGATTCTCACCTTTCATACTAACTGCAGTAGGCAAGTTCACTGGGACAGTGTCCTGACAAATGGGGCTACCTCCGTATTAACAGAGCAGCCACAGCCACTGAGGATTACTAAACTGCACACCTAGCCTAAGGCTCTTCATAACAGATAGTAGCGATTTTTAGTCACTAGCAGTTTGGGTCCAGATTTCACCTTTGCTTTAAAGTGAAAGGCTCATTTCCTTGGGTAGAGGTCACAGGCTGGGAAGAAGCTCCCTCCCCAAACCCAGAGCCAAGATGTTGCTGTAATGGTACTCAGCTAGGATACAGAAGTGACTTAACTCCAACAGTTCAAGCGATTATTACATGACTTTGCAAGACAGCAGAGGGAGTGTGCATAGGGTGTCCCATGCATCTTAAAATGGGCATGAATTGGTCTCAGTATTTTGAACAGGAACCTTAACTTCAGTTTATGGAAGGATTCCTTTACACAAATGAAAATGAATCATTTATGGTCAATGACAAAAGGAATCGGTCTGTGAAGTAAAGCTATCAGGAGATAAACCCCCTTAACTCACAAGCACTGACACAAATTCTTGTTAAGAAAAAGAATTACATGTAAAAAAGTTTGCCACTTGTATAAAGGGATGGAAGCAGACCCTACCATGCACCAGCTCAGGATGTTGGCCTCCAGGTAATCCTCTGAGAAATTACTATGTTGTAGCTGTTGTCTTTTCCTTTGTGCTCGAGCCAGCCATAGACTATATGAACTTGTTTAAAATAGTCACAATTTATTCATGCTTAGCACACCGTATATTTAACTACATTGAACCATAGGTTTTCCCTTCCCCCCTACTGCTCCTCATCAAAATCTACAAATGTTTCCTGGAGTCCAGGTGTCAAATTTTTCTTCTTATTTTCAGAGCCTCATTTGTTCTGGATTCATTTAGCAGCACAGAGTCATGCAGGGGCCACTGCAGTTGCTGCCTCTGGGATTCCTGGATTCAGAGCAGCATGAAGTCTCTTAAAAACCTGAGCTCTGCTGAAATGTTAAGAGTCCCAGGAGCACCAGGTTAACAGAGTCCTACGTGCAATGCTGCTGGAGTGTGTGACTTCAGCGTGGCTTCAAGTGAGGGATTTGAACTTGCCGTGGGCACCAAAAACACACTCTGTTAGATATCAGAGGTCCTTAGGAAGTAAATCTGGAAATACAACCAATACAGCTTCCCTCTCTCCATCACACTGGAAAATTAAAATGATAATAACCCACTCTTTTACCTCCCTTCCCGAAAGGTGAGGTTTCTGCAGCAGCCAAGAGAGGGCACTCCAGGCCAGCCCAGCTCCGGCACTACCGGAGGCGTTTCATGCTCTGACAAGTCCATCCCCAACAGTCCAGCCCCAAGCCCCAGCAGAGCCCCGGCTGTGCGCAATGGATGCGGAGCAGCCTGCCCTATGCAGCAGGCTGTAGCTGTAGCTCGATTGGATATGAGCAGCTACCACGTTTTCTGGGGTTTTGTTTGTGTTTTCTTTTTTTTTAAAGGCTCGCATGAAAATATAAGACAAAGCAGCGGGCGACTGACATTCACTGCGCAAAGTCACTCTCACTTAGTTACAGGCTATATTAGTTTTGGCATCACTTAAGATCTAAATTCAGCTAGCCTGACTTCCTAGAATATTTTAGCTTTCTTCAAGCAACAAACTGCCTGCTGCCACAAAAACACACATCAAAAATAGCATGGCAAAGGATCCCAAAAGAAACAGTTTTAAACTTTCTTTTCTCCCCCCCTTGTACCAATTTTGATTTATCTGAACAATTTTACAAGTGCCAATTTGTATACTGCAGGTTTCTATGAGAGAGCCAAAACAAACACGGTAGAGCTCAGAGGTCAGAGCAACCCAGCTTCATTTTGCATGGGACCACTTCCAGGTCTAACATACGTATCCATATTTAAAACTCTTCAGTTTGCAAGTGAATAAGATACCAGACTGAAAGCCTCTTAAAACACAACATACTGAACAAGGAACATACACTCGTCAACAATGACAAGCACCAAATGCATTTCATGTTTGTCTTACTATTATGTAGAACAAAGGCAGAACTGCACATGAAATAATCTACCTGTATGCTCAGCATTGTGAGATTACTCGAAATACTCATCTGTGCTCTCATTTTGTGAAGTGCCACTTGCTCCCTTTGCAGAGCCACCCTCCACATACACAGCAACAATGCCAAGGGGATGCAGGCAGGAATCACGAACCATGAACGACCTGCATCCTTTTCAAAGGCACTAAGTGCTTCCCAACAGAAGGGGAAGAGAGGAAGAGCCAGCTGTGAGTGAGGTCCAGTTCCCTCCTTAAGGTGGCCTCAATTTACAGCCTCAAGGTCCAAACCTTCTGTTCATTCACTTGAATGTATTTACAGGAGTTGGCCATAGGAACTGCCAAAGGTACTCTACAGCCTGAAAAAACATCCCTGAGAAAGTGCTCAACTAGTTTTTGTTAGATCCACTACATGGGCAAATGGGCTGAAATTCAAAGTGCTTAAGTCTTGTTCCCGCCTCTTCCACTCCTGTTAGATTGCAGTCAGCAGGACGACTTAGGAAAACGACTACACAACATACAGCCTCTGGCTGTGCCAAAGAAACAAACTCCAGGCTGATGTGCTGAAATAATACAAACTTAAATACAGGACGGTATTCAAGCAGGAATGCTGCACTTTTCTGTGATGTAAGGCAAAGCACTAGAAATAAAACATAAGTATTTATTGATCTGCAGTGAGGGAATAAAGCAATGAATTTCAGCAGCTGTAGTGCGCAGTCAGCATTAATCAAAACCTCTGTGGTGGGAAATGTCAGCAAAGAAACAGGAATTCACAGAGAAGGGGAAAAACATAAACAAAACATAGAGCCACACCTAGAGGAGGAGAAGGAAGAGCAAGGTAGGAGTAGGTGGCACAATGGGTTTCCCACACTGGGCTTTCATCATCTGCAATCTGCAATCCTATCAGTCTTCTCCAGCAAGAACGAACACGGTGACCAGTGATTACTCAGACCCACACAGGTCTGGCAGAGCTGGCAAGCACTGCGCTGCCAACCTTCATCTGCTGCAGAATAAGGATGCGCTGCAGATCCCTGGGATGAAAACGCCTCCAGGGAATGATGAAAAGGAAAACATCTTACACACCACTGCTATTCTCAAATAAAAAGATCAAAGATAGGCACTGCCTCTATGGTAGTTTTGAAAGTGTCACTGTGCAGTGGACTCAGGTGCATGTCACTATCTTTTAATTTATCAAACTTCTCAATCAACCTAAGGTCCCATCCGCCTTTTACATTTGCTCTCAACAGAGCTAAAGTCACAGGGATTACATTCATTAGACGCTTAATATCTTCTACTTTCAGACTTTCCAGCTCCAGAAAAAACACACTGAATGCTGACTAGAGGGAAAAGCCACAGAGATAAGAAAGAAAAACTCTGAACTCATAAGGAAATGGAGGAAAGCCACTGTGTGATGAGATAAGGAAGGGATAGAGATGTATGGGAATAAAGAAAGAAATACTGATGAGCCAAGGGAAAAAGTATAAACAGTATCACCTACACAGCTACAACTTAGTGGTCTTAACACACATTCTGGGTTTGCTCAGCTTTCAGATTCAAATAATCCCTGAGCTAAAAATCCACTGAAACAGCCCAGCAGGCAGTTCCAGTGGTTAGGAATGCTGCCCTCAACACTATTAACAGTCTGTGGAAGTGCAGGGTATGCTTTCACACAACCAGAGCTCTCCTCTGCATGGAGGGTGTGCACCAAACAGCAAACTACTGAATTACAGATTTCCTATAGAAAAAGCTGCAAAAGGGAGCAGACAGGACAGGCCTTTTTGCCTTTGCAACAATGATCTGCAAACAGTGACTTGGTCCAAAGATGACTTGCAAGAGTATGGATGGTGGAGAACAGAGAAGGGTAGGTAAAAAGATTGCAGAGAATTTAAGGCTACTGCAAACCACAGTGAGAACAGACAAAACTCCAAGTGCAACAGCTCTATTTGGATCTGGGGAGCAGCATCTTCCGGAAGGGTGAGGTATTAAGAAAACAGAATACCTCATAACATCCATGAGTTTTCAGAATTCTTCATGCTCATCCATCAGCACCAACATATACCTCAAACCTCATCAGTTCAGAACAACAGATTTGGACCTGTCTGGGTTGAGCTTTTACACACCCATTGCTCCACCATGTCCACGTACTCATTGAAAGACTAGCACAGCTCTTAGATAAGCAGCACTCATTTGTGCAGCTTCCTCTGGTCTCATCTACATTATCATACACTTGCTGAGATTTACCAACTGTTTAACAAGAATTCCAGCTACAGTTTTGTCCCTTTAAATTCTCGCCCTTTCTTGCAGGCAGAAGACATCTGTGGAATAATAATGAATTTCTTTGGTTTGGGGTTTTTTTGTTTTTATTAAAAGCTATTCTTCCTAGCAGGAAATGAAAGAGAACAACCAGATTGTAGAATTTGGGGGAATAGGGAAAACGTTTCTGAAGGTTAATAATAATAATACTGCTTAGCATTTATTTTGAGGATATGCAACAAACCAAAGAAAAGCAGATGTTTTCAGTAATACTTCAGTTTCTTTGCAAACTCAGGTATTGTCCAGAGCACTGGCTGTGGCAGCTCACAAAAGACAGGAGGCCCTGAGCTAGAAGACAGGGAGCAGAATGAAGCCCCCATAATCCAAGGGGAAAGGGTCAGTGGCCTGCTACAACACTTTTACGCACATCAGTCTATGGGGCTGGAATGGATCCACCCAAGGGTACCAAGGAGCTGGTGGAAGGTCTTCCAAGATACTTTCTATCATTTATCAGCAGTTCTGGCTCACAAGGAAGGTCCAGTTGACTGGAAACTAGCAAATGTGATGCTCATGCACAAGAAGGGCCAGTAGGAGATCTGGGGACCTACAAGCCTGCCAGCCTGAGCTGGGTGCTGGTTATGGGGTTATGGAGGACATCATCCTGAGTGCCTCCATGTGGCACATACAGGACAACCAGGTGATCAGGCCCAACAGGCATGGGTTTTTGAAAGGCAGATCCTTCTTGACTAACCTGATGCCCTTCTATGACAAGGTGATCTACCTAGTGGATCAACTCCCCTGTACTGGTGAGGCTGCACCTCGAATCCTGTGTTCAGTGCTGGGCCCCTCACGACAAGAGAGACATTGAGGTGCTGGAGTGGGACCAGAGAAGGGCAACGGAGCTGGTGCAGGGCCTGGAGCACAGTGTGATGGGGAATGGCTGAGGGACCTGGGGGGTTCAGATGGAGAAGAGAAGGCTCAGGGGGGACCTGATGGCTCCCTACAACTGCCTGACAGGAGGATGGAGCCAGGAGGGGGCTGGGCTCTGCTCCCAAGGAACAAGCGATGGGATAAGAGGAAATGGCCTCAAGCTGCACCAGGGCAGGTTTAGATGGAGCTGAGGAACAATTCCTTCACTGAAAGGGTGCTCAGGCATCAGAACAGGCTGCCCAGGGCAGGGTTTAAAACATCCTAGGGAAGTGCTTAAACATCCCTGGAGGTGTTTAAAAGACATGTAGACGTGGGGCTTGGGGACGTGGTTTAGTGGGGACCTTGGCAGTGCTGGGTTAACGGCTGCACTCAGTCTTAAAGGTCTTTTCTAACCTAAATGATTCCATGATTTGATGAGATTCCTTCCTAACCTCCCACTTGAAATCAGACTGATAACCCCAAGCCCAGCCTCAGGGCATACCCAAACCCTAATGTGACTTCCTGCCTCCAGGTTCTCCAGCTGCTCTACCTCAGCAAACTATTCCTGTGTATCTGTTTGTGCCACATGCTGAGATACACAGTCTCTCTCATTTCTTA
Organism: Psittacus erithacus; assembly: GCA_009867235.2. NCBI lineage: Eukaryota > Metazoa > Chordata > Aves > Psittaciformes > Psittacidae > Psittacus > Psittacus erithacus. The sequence goes on along the minus strand of WYDI02036481.1, from coordinate 87,306 downwards.
TTAAAGTGGTTTCTGGTCTCTCAATGCTTTTAGTATTGCTGCACTGAGGTTTTGGAAGCCACTAATCATGAACACCCTAGAAACTTCACCAGGAATGTGCTCAATTGCATTTACCACCTCTTCAGCCCTTAAAAGTAGTATTTAAGCTGAACTCCAAGAGAATTTTTCAAAAAGCTACATTGAATTCAATTCATGACACACTATTAAGAATTATTTTACACATGAAGCAGCTTAATATGATTTAAAGGATGCAGAACTTTCCCATAGCGGGAGAGAAGCAAATCCTCCGTGAGATGAGTACCAACACAGTTGGTACTGAAGCTTACAAAACTTTGATGTTAATGAATGTGGATGGGTTGTAGAGATGGGAGAAAAGCTGCCTTTATCAGTTTTCCTAGTACCAAGCTGATAGCCATTGTAAAACTGCTTTTTAATACAGCTGTGCAGCTTTTGCCAATAAGCCACAGGTTTCCATCACATGACCAGGTGAAAATGTGCTTAACAAGGACGTGAATATGCTTCTTTGTTCATAACAAACTTATCACAAGACAGACAAAGCTCAAATTATCACAAGAGGGCAAACGGGTAGCCAGCAACATGTCAAAGCCTTCTAGCCTGCATCTCCCTGTTGAACAGTTCAAGAAAGGAAAAATATATAAGCTAGTTGAATACCACCTTCTACAAATAAGAAGTCAGTTTGCTTTTTTGTGACTCTACATCTGGAGCCTGTTTGTTTGGGGCATAAAGAAAAGAGGAAAGATATTTGGAGACACTTAAATTGCCTCACTTCCTGCCATGAATGACTATGCAGTGATTTTGTTATAAAAGAGAAAACAATTGTTTCCCATGCTCCCTGGGAGAAGGACAACATGTAACCTGCTGAATGTGCAGCAAGAGACTTTAGTTCAACTGTAAGGAAAAAATGCCAATGGTAAGACAGATAAGCCCAGGAATAAGGCAGCTGTGGAGTCCCTATTGCTGGACTACAGAAAGAAGCCCTTAAGCACTGACCCAAGCCGACTTCATGCTCATTCAGGTCTGGGTAAGATGAGGCTCATATAATACTGAAATACCTGTTAGTGATTCCATGGATGGGTAGATATTTACACCTACATCAGCCCATGAGCTCCTACAGCCTGACAGGTTTATAGGGCAGCAGGGTACTGTGCAACAGAACCCAGGCACTGGGGAGTTACCTTTCAAGCATAGAGGGAGAGAAACAGCATCTCACAGGCATTCCTAAGAGCTATGTAAAATGTCAATCCTCTCCACTCCAACCCTCACCCTCTCCAGTTTCACACACTCTAAAACAGCTGCTTTAAAATACTCTGACTTCAAAGCCCAGTAAATTAAGCTCCCCATAAAGTCCATTCAGCTTTTTGTTTAATTTGATAAAAGCTCATCTGACCATTCAAGTTACCTTCTGGTCAATACTGCCTCCAGAAATCTGCAATTCAGCTACCTGTGGTTTTTCCAATATCTCTGTAAAACATCACTGACAGAGTCTGTTGGCCTGCATGCACCAGGTCTCGGGTAAACTCTGTTACAGGGCCACTCAAAGTACCTTTTATACAATTGTGAGCTCTTTCTTTCCTCTACAAGTTTTCATTTGTGTGATTTTAGTCTCCTCTTGTTCCAATGCCCTAGGATGACCATTTTTATACAGCATTTAACCTCTATTTTAACCTGACGATATACCATGCCCCCTTCTATTTTAATTTCTTAAGACCAAGAACACTTGGTCTTAACAATGACTTAGCTCTTGACTTGCTGGGTCGGAGGTTTAGCTTCAGGCTAGAAAAGTTACTGTTAAGCTGGTGCCAGACTCTTTTCAGTGGTGTCCAGTGACAGAACAAGGAGCAATGTCCATAAAACAAAACACAAGAAGTTTCACCTCAACACGAGGAAGAGCTTCTTTCCATTGAGGGTATCAAACCACCGGAACAGGCTGCCCAGGGGGTTGTGGAGTCTCTCTCTCTGGAGACATTCCAAACCCACCTATATGCATTCCTGTGCTCTAGGTGGTCCTGCCTTGGCAGGGGGTTCTCCAAAGGTCCCTTCTAACCCTGGAGATTCTGTGATTCTGTAACACTTTCATGTCTATTGACAAATAACAATAAATAAACTTACCATAGGTCCTTGCATCACCGATGATCCCAAAGCACTCTACAAACAGAGTACTTGGTCCCTCATTCACCATCAAAACATACTTGCCGCTAACTGTGCCAGCAACACTACATAAAAGTTAGTTAAGAGGTGAAAGAGCGAACAACTTCTCCAAGTGAAATTACAAGGAAATTAAGGGAGGTAGAGTATATTACTTCACGGAAAAGTTGGCCACAAGACTGAACAGAACACCTTTTTAATGGCTAAAAAGGGGGGCAGGGTCCCTGTTCAAGACAAAATCTCCAGCAGTGCAACGCTGCCCCTCAGGTCTCTGCTGAGCACAGTGCGTTATCAGCTGAAGGAGGCACAGCACATGTGGAGCCTGTTGGAGGCTGCTGCTGCCTCTCCTTCTGTAGGCTTTTCATCTAAGTGTTATCAAGAAAAAGCACTGCCTAGTCTAAGAGCTTTGACAAGATCCCAACACAGTGGTGACAACAGAAGAATACACAGGAGATTTCATTTTAAGACCTCTTCGCTGTTTCTTATTTAAATAAGCCATCACACTGGGAGGAAAAAAATCCAGTGAAATAGATCATTTCAAGAGCACACAGCATCAGCCTCCCCATCCACCTCCCCTCTCACCGAGTATTGACCTTGCTGGCGGAGCAGCAGCCTCAAAGATTTTAGATTTCCTACCACGTAACTACAAATCAGGACATTCAGCAAACGGGAAAGAGAGATTTTCTTATACAGTGATCATGGGAAGCTGAACAGTCTCCTATATAAATACAGCCCTGTTCTAGCAAAAAGGGTAAGCCTACTCTATTTCTTTAATGGCATCCCAAAGTTTTAGGAACATGCAAAGAGGTCTTCCAATAGGACTTATTAAAAAACAGAAGGCTGCTCTGTTTTAAGCACTTAAATCCCTAAAGACAGACAAAAGAAAACACAGGACGAAGCAGCAATACTATTGATTATGCATAATTGCTATAATTAATTTGTAATTAGTTCATTAAAATCTATAGGCATTACATTGGAATTATGCTTGTACATTTCTGGGAATTTCCTGCAAGTCACTTGGGATATGCTTATCATTTATTTGATAAATGAAACATTATTAGAAAGACAGCCCATTAAAAATTAATATACCAGAGGAATAATTTCTTGATCTCAGCATTCAGTTTTCTATGTACTCAGATTCCTATTCCATCTTGCAAAGAGTTTGTACTAATACTGTTTTTCCAGAGTGTGACTTGGAAAGCATTTTAGACAACTGAAGCGCAATACCCATTAGGCCAAGTATGGAGCCAGTTTTGAGAAGATGAAATAAAAAATACTATATACATCATGAGAGTATTCAGCATCACATCTAATTCTATAATCAGAGTTAAAATGGAAATATTAGAAGCCTTGAGCTTCAAGAGAAATACCAAACATGAGTGGAAAGCAGTGGGAAGAAACTTCCACAGCACCATAAGCAGGCTGATCTCTAATTGCTTAACATTCTTTCACTTCTGCAGTGCATCTGGCATCACTCACTGTCATGAACATGTCAGTATGAGCAGCATCTCAGGGGTTCTTAAATACTGCAGATAACAGCCACTAGTCTCTCACAACAAATGAGTAAAGTGGACTGGTATACACTGGTACTACTCTTCATTAGGGACTGCAGGGATAGGGCAAGGGGTGATGGGTTTAAACTTAAACAGGGGAAGTTCAGGTTAGATAGAAGGAAGGAGTCCTTTACTGTGAGGGTGGTGAGGCACTGGCACAGGTTGCCCAGAGAAGCTGCACCTGCCCCATCCCTGGGAGTCTTCAAGGCCAGGCTGGACAGAGCCTTGGGCAACACAGCCTAGTGTAAGGCATTCCTACCCATGGCAGGGGGTTGGAACTGGACGATCTTAAGGTCCTTTCCAACCCAAACCTTTCTGTGATTCCATGTTATCATACGTTAATGGAAGATGGAACAATAGTGCCTAACTTTTTTTTCCCCTGTGATCTTACTTCTCTATTCCTACTCATCTTTCAGAAGTCCTAGCAATATTTCTGAATTGCCATTTCAACCAATAGCTTCAGAAATAATTTGACCTTAAAAACCTACATTATAGTACATCTCCAGATGGGATACATAACACCAAAGTTTCCTGAAATTTCTGTAACAGAGAGTGTCAGTCCTTATGTGTGTAATTATGAGCACCACGAATAGGACTTCTGCTCAAAATCAGCTCCTAGAAAGCGTTTTCCTCCCCACTCTACCTCCATTAACACTAACAGGAGCCTAGAAAAGTTCTTTTTCTGGTGCAATGATCCATGCAGCTAGGCCATGTGAACACCCATCTTCATTAAATAAACCTATAAAAAATAAGTCCTATGATTACTTAAAAAGAGCAAAATGAAGAGTGGATGGATATACAGTGCGAGTAGTGGCATTTGCCATTATAAGGCTTGAATCTTTTCTTGCAAAACAAAGAGTATATGCCCAAAACCAAACCAAACCCTTTCATTTTTAAAAGAAGGGTAAAACAGCAAAAAGAAATGTGGAACAGAGAGTTGGGTCTCCAGGTCCTTTAAGCCACAATTAAACATTCTGTGCTTCTCAGCAAATCTGCTTTAAGAATTCCGAGCAGTCTCCCAGGAACCACATACTTTCTTATTCCCCTGCCTCCAGCCTAGCATGGACGACTCTTTATTTTCTTTGCCCTTCAGTCAAGAGTGTGATGGATGTATTCACATAAACACACACACAGGCACAGATATCTCTCTATCAAAATTAATCTGCAGATGATGAAAAGTGTAAAAGATCTAAGAGGCAAATCCCAAACAAAAGAGCATACTTTATACATAAATATCGTGAAATTATAAAGATTTGAGATTAAGTGGTTTACCACTCATTTAGAATTGATTAGAATGTATTTAAATTTAGCTGAAAGTACCACAACATTGCTCATGTACTTGCATCTGCGAATAAGTAAATAAAAAGCCTGTTATTAAAGCCTTCATTAATTCTGATTATATGAGAACTTAAAAGCAAATCTGTGTACTACTGCTCTGTAAAGACTCCTAGCAACTCTACAGTAAAGCTGGCACTGCAACACAACATGTGTCAGCGAAAATGACTAACAGGATCTATTTTCAGTAATCTTATATCACACTGGTAAAAATATAGAATTAATGGTTTTGCATAACACTTCAAATATATTTTTTTATTCTAATGCATTCTCAATTCATGCCTTATTGCATCAAAAAGCGAGTTTTAGATGACTTGACATTTATGCACAATAGTGAAACACATTTTATTAAACTACAATGTTTAGGCAGTATTCAGATGCGATGTGTATGTTATTACGAAGAGTGATCCAGCTATTTTATTTCCTTATAATTATGATGGCTAGAGGTTTAAAAATATATATTACACTGACTAGAAAGAACATCTCATTCTGACTACAGATTGAGAGTTTCTATATATTTAATTGAAGCCAATATTATTGACAGAAGGATTCATTAGTTTTAGTAGAATTTTCCCCCAATTAAAGAACTTGTCTGTTGGTTTCTATGGAGTTTAGCAATTAAGTACATACCATGCTCCACAATGGACCTGCTTGGAGAAATCAAGTTTTAAGCTATGGATGACTTGTGAAAGTCAGCTTTCCCCTGTCGCCCTTTCCCTTCCCCACCCCAAAAATTCTACTCGTATCTCTGGCATTAATACTGGTTTAATAGTTTAAGAACAGAAGTGTAACTGAAAAATTATTAATAGGTTCTTCAATGTCTATTCTTACACTAATAAATGTATTAAAGCAAATTTGTGCTTACAGAAACCTGAGTTTGCAACACCAATTCACCTGTCAGTCCTGATGGTCCCTTTTGGCTGTGAAGGACAGGCCGGCTGAAACTACCTCTGCAAACTCTAATTTTTGAGGTTTAGTCCAAACCCTGAGTGCATCTTTCTGCAACTTGAGTGGGACCACAGATCACAGACCAGAATATGTCCATGGCTCATATATAAATGAAAGGTGATTTGGGGCAGTGAGGAGAAAAAAAGCAAGACTCATGTAATTAGGTACACAGGTATTGCAACATATTTCCTAAGAAAGTTTGCTTGCCACTCTCACAGTTGAAAGGTCTTTCCAAGTTAAAACAAAACTAACCAAAACCCAACCTCTCCCCAACACTTTAAACTCAGAGTTATGAGGTGAAGTTTGAGTAAAGATTTTGCACTTTATCACATCTGATAATCAGACTAGTTTAGAACAAGCTCTACATTACACTTTATAGAGTTGGTCTCAAAACAAATTACTTTTCCCTGTACAGTTATTGTATACCCAGTATATATACAGTATTGATACCCAGTAATCAACATCACAAAACATTTTAAGGCACCATACAAAACAAACAATCAAAGGAATTTTTAGTTATACAGAAAACTATACCTGATAGTCTAAAATGCTGAATCCTAAACCATTTTTGTCTTTCTCCAGTTGAATAACCTTCACATCAGGAGACCATAATGCTAATTCCCCTTCTTCCTCCTCAGGATTAATGTCTTCCTTGGGTTTCACCTGAAAGATAAAAGCTCTAGTTCAAATACTATTCTTTCAGTTCTTTACAAACACCATTCCTTCAATATTTTGATTATTAATAGCTCATATATGCCCTAAAATATGACCTCTTATGAAATCACAGCTCCATTGAACATTATGCATCCAGTTTTCTCTGACTTGCTGCCTTTTATACTCCCCTGGGACTATGCCTACATGTTTTGAGCAACCTGGCATACAAATACCCATGTATTAGTCAAATTAGTTCTTATAATATTACTAACCTGTTACATGTTGATGAACTGCAGCTGTCCCATTAGATGCATAAAGGAAAAATAAATATCTTAGCATGAAAGATGTAACCATAGACAGCTAATAGAAAGATCAGACGATCAGGCACATCTGATACTTGCAGCATTAAATATGCAAAAAAAATTCCTATACTGTAACTATACAAACAGTATCTAATTTGAAAAAGCAGTTTCTTTCACAATTTTTGTGCTAATGTATAAAAGAGGTATAGTTACTCAATTTTGTTGGGTAAGGACAGCTTCATAAATACATCTTATAAAAAGGCATCTTTGGTTTTCCAACATGCATGTTTCCCATAATGCTATTTTATCCATACAATCTTTGCAAAGTATCAGTATATGACGTTGCAAGAAAAAAGTTAAAGTCTTGTACCATTAACTTCACACTGATTTAACTTAATTTCTTTGGATAAATACGCCGTTACACAGAGCACCACCATAAGGCAAAAGGAAGAAATTTTTCTTCCACACACTCTTCATTGATGCTTTTGCCAAAAAGAAAAAAAAAAAAGCAGAAATATTATGAGGTTGCTCTAAGGAGAAGGCAACCTCTGTTCCCTCAATATTCCCTTATGGCAAAGATGTGCAATTGACGGGATGCACATGGAAAATGCAACAACAAAAACCACAGTGGAGCAAGTTCTGTTGCAACAGAAAGGGCCTTTTACAAAAAGGCATAATACTGTGCACCTTATTCTTTCATGGAAAGTCCATATTTCTTCACTCCCCACCTTAGAGTAAATTAGATTAGAAAACATCAGAAAAGATGAGAAGTTGAGGTGTAAATCCTTTTTAGAAATAGGAACAACCATTACAAGTGTCAAGATTTAGTTTAAGACTTTAAAGTTTCTGCAATGGAAAGAAACATTAAGTTCCTTTTTTTTTTTCCCAGTTCTATAAAAACCTACTCAGAACATGGAAGCAATCAGCTAATGGTGGCAAGGATGTGATTTAGTATAATTCAGAGCTCTCACTCAGCTATTAAGTGTAAGAATGATGCATGGGATGTACCTAGTCAGCATGCTAGCTTGGTGATTTACCTACCTTGTATTTATAGTACAATGAAGTTTCTCATGACCAACCTGTATAAACTGTAGTAAAAGTACCAGCGTTGCAAACATGAACTATCTTTCTTTGAAACACCAGCTGTCCCTTACAAGCCCAAAGTGATTGGCAAAGGCAGTTTTATATGACAATTTAATACAAAACTGCCACATATAACCATATATTTTAGGAAATGTAATTTAATGCTGAAAAGTGGTCTGGATCAAACAGCAAAAGTTAAAAAGGACACTGGCTTTAGAAAGTAAAATCACTTTCTCAAAAGCATATGCACTTTTTAAAAAGTTATTGTTCTTTTACACACTGACTGACATGAGAATCATAGAATCATAGAACAGTTAGGGTTGGAAAGGATCTTAAGATCATCCAGTTCCAACCCCCTGCCATGGGTAGGGATGCCTCACACTAAGACATGCCACCCAAGGCTCTGTCCAACCTAGCCTTGAACATTGCCAGGGATGTGGCAGCCACACCTTCTCTGGACACCCTGCGCCAGCGCCTCAGCACCCTCACGGTAAAGAACTTCTTCTTTATATTTAACCTGAACTTCCCTTGTTTCAGTTTGAACCCATCACCCCTTGTCCTATTCTTGTAGCCCCCTTCAGATTCTGAAAACTGCTCTGAGGTCTCCATGCAGCCTCTCTTCTCCAGGCTAAACACTCTCAACATTCTCAGCCTGAAAAGTCTACCTTTTGCTCTGGAAGGGAAGCTCCCATGGTGGGTTCATCCACAAAAGACTCAGTGCCATCATCAAAGAGTCGCCGACAGCAAACCAGTGTGAAGGGAGGTGGCACTTCTTTAAGAAACGTGACTGCCTCACGGCGTGATTTGCCATACAGCTGAACTCCATTTACCTGCACAGAAGGGGAAACACATCCACATTAAGATAATTAAAAGGATATCAACCAGACTCTTATATTATATATTGCAGAGATGTCTTTTCCCTATTGAATGTGTGCAATTTTACCCAGGGATTCTGGCAAAGCTTGCATAGCTTTATTAATGTAGGCTTCTGAAGCATATATGCACCACTGTAAGACTTCAACCTCACCCTGCAGCTATTGACTGCTACATCATGGCTCTGCTCTCCTCACCTCCCTCTAACTAGTTTTCTGATCTCTGCTTTTCCTAGCCTAAATCTTTCCTGGCATTATTATTCCATTCTCATCTGCTTCTTTGCTGGGGACATTTTTTTAGCACAAGGATTATGTGCTTGAAATTTAAAAGATAAAAAAATAATTTTCTCAAATATTTTAAGAAAACACAGATTTTGAGCTCTAATCAAAACCTGGAACACAAGTAGCACAACTTTGTCAGTTGTCTAAAATGTAACTGAATGGTTGAAACCAACACAGATCCTACAGAAAGCATACAAGAATCTTTATATAGTAAAAAAGAAACCAATTATAGCAAGAAATTAAGCAGAAAACCCTGACAAGGGTCAAAGCTTAGCATCCAATAAGCTTTCGATCATAAGTGACAACAGAAGACTGTAAAGCCATTGTTAATCATAGAATTGCAGACTGGTTTGGGTTAGAAGGGACCTTAAAGCTCATCCAGTTCCAGCCCCTACCATGGCCATGGACACCTTCCACTAGAGCAGGTTGCTCCAAGCCCCCTCCAGCCTGGCCTTGAACACTACCAGATGCCACATTTGACCCTAAAAAATACAGCACATAAATTTGCAAAGTGTACATGTGCACACCTCTGTACATGTGTACCTGAGGCAGAGCCTTGCCATATAATTCTCAGATCTCCTTGACCTTTAAAGGGACTCAATCTTGTGCAAGTCTACACAGCAATCTCACTTTAGCCACATTTTCCTGATCACTTCTACATTCCCCCATTTTTTCCTTAGTGTTTCCTTCAATGCAAATATAACTTATGCTGCTGGGAAACACACTATAACCCAGCCAAGGAGAAAAATTCAGAGTGATGTAACTGGCCTCCAACATGGTAAGATGAACTGCTATGGGCTTTTTCTGTAAGAATTACAGCAAGTGCTGAGCTATCAGGCTAATCCATTAGTTAATTATTTAAGCAGAAGTATCTATGCATAAGGATTTTTTAATGCATTGAGAGTGGCAGTGTGGTGGAACGTTACCAGCACTTCTCAGCATACAGTGATTGATGGGGAAGAGCTACTGTGCACTCCCAAGCAGACTTGGGGACTCCCAGGCTGCTTTTGCAGCTGCCAGACATCAGCCTCTACACAGGCAAGGTGCCCTACACCCCATCCATTCACCACATCACTCTAGTTCCTTGTACTATCAAATAAGAGTGAGTGAGATTTTATAATAAAGCTAGAAGGGCACAAGGAAGCAATTTATTCCTAAAAAAGAACACAATGAAATTAGCTAGAATTAGGGGAGGGGAGAAGAAAATACCATGCTTTCTATCATATTTGAAACACATCATTAAAAATAACCAACATTCAACCTCACTATATATTACAAACAAAATTCCTTACTGATCACATTTTAATCCCAACTGTATCGGGTCCAGGTAGAGCTGCTTGTTTGGGGAATGGGGCTGTCACTTTTTCCATTGCAAACCCCTGCTTAAGGGGATTTATAACTTGGCTGCAAAAACATACTCTGGCCTAAACCTGGCATATATAGCTTTAGCCCTGGAGCACATTTTTATTTTGTTGGGGTTTCTTCCAGCTACAGAGTAGAAACAAATTTATGTTCACTAGGCCTGGACATACCTGTGAACCTAATTGTAAGTACACAGTCGTAAGTAAAACTGTTAAATATATACAATAAAAGTTTCCCCAAAGTTACTCTACAGCATTGCATTACTGCTTTTTGTATACATTTTTTTTTCTGCTTAGTGGCCAAGGAATATAAGCAACACTTCCAGCATTCTATCAATCCCTTCCTTTAGGAATCAAGATTTCCTCCATTAAGTAATACCTGCAGAAAATGTTTTAGGTCTTAGTGATACCAGTATGAATTTTTGATGTTATGGGGTGAACAACAAATAGGCAAGAGCTGTACACCTAACAAATCAATCTTTCAGAAGGCCTAATTCTGTCCCGTTGATGGCAAAAGTTCTTTGCATCCACTCAGAAAAGATTCAAATTCAAAATATTCCAAGAAAAGCAGGTATTGAATAAAAAATTAATGTCTTTTCACTTGCAGGCTGAGATACTGATAGATATAAATACATAATTACACACAAAACAGGTGTTCTTTTAATACAATCAAATAAATATTTTTCCTGAGCAAATAAGTCTGGTGTGATTCCAAGATCTTCAAAGCTGTCCCAATACCTCTTTATACACACTTGAACTGATATACCACTTTATACACACAGATATCTTCTAATACTCAGCAAGCAAGTTCTAATGTGTAACAGGAACCACTATTTCTGAGACTGTTGTAAACATTTTAGGAGTGACAAATATCAAGAAAGATTATCGACCACGAAAGCTGATGTCAAATTGCTCAAAAAGGTGCGCTAAACGACTAGAGATACTCAAGTTGAAACATTTCAGAAAAGAAACCAAACATGAAGGCACTAAGAGGTCACAAGAATTTGACACTTTGTCCATAAAAGAGGAATTAAACAGTAAAGAAAATTAATGTGATTTCCAAAGCACTACTCTAACTGCTTCCACAATCAACTCTTCAATACTACTGCACACACAGCAGTCAAACTAGAATTTAATACAGGCCTTTTTAAGAAAGCAAAGCAAACAGGAAATAGTTCTATTTTAGGGTACTTTGGTTTGGGTTTTACCTCCAGAAGTTCATCCTCCAGTTGCAGAAGACCAAGTGTTGCAGCTGGACCATCTGAAGCAATTGATGATATATAATGATGTCCATCAAACGTGTCGAGCTCAACTCCTAGTCTCAAAGTGTGGATGGGTAACAGCTGCCAAAAGATAAGCATGGCCGAGAATTAATATGTCTTTACCACAACATAAACACATTTAGGATTCAGCAGCTCACCAAATTAAACTAAGCACGCAGTAAGATGATTATGTTTTCAATACTGATATCATCTGTATGCCAGCAGAAGTGCCCATAATTTCTCTATAGAAAGTGCACAGATAAAAACAACCAATCTACCTTTCAGAGAAAAAAGCAGTTTAAGCTGTACCTATCCTAGCCAAAAGGCAAGTTTTCAACAGAACTGAAAGAAATTCCATAATCACCATAAAATCTCGTCAGAAGTTCAGATGTCTTACTCCTTTAGGAGGTACACTACTTTGAGGTAGGAAAAATATCCATGAAGTATCCTCTGCAAATAGCTATTAATACTGGCATACTTGTTTCTGCAAGGTGAAATCACTAAACTCCTGTTAGCCTTTTTCAGTGGGCCTCCTTAATTTGGAGGCTTTTCTCTAGGGAGCTCTATTCCAGGTGAAGCCGGCACAGGAGCCTCCCTCCAAACCACTAGTGCCTTGGGTCTGCTAATACAAGAAGACTAGCTTCCTAACACTATCCAGACAAGACAGCAGAAATCATAGCAAGCTGGGGAGAAGGGGTGATCAGCAGTATCTGCTCCTTCACTTTCTCTATTTTTGCACTTCTTATTACTTGAGTTTAAACGCTGCCTGTCCTTCTAGTTCCCATTTAATTCTGGATATTCAATTAAAAGGAGAAATCCATTGATCCTCAACATTCCCTCACAGCCATGGTCTGATTATGAGTTTATGGCCTTTCTTCACCGAGACATCCCCACAAGTATATAAATACATCAGCTTCACAAGCCTCTTTTGCACAATATTAACACATGCATCTTGAAAATCTCTGGAAAGTCTCAGAACACTGGAACGAATTTCAGCTCTGACGATTTCAATTAAATGGACCTCCCTCTCCCTGGATCACTATGACAAACTCTTCTGCAGGATGATGACATTGTTCAGCAGAGTTTCAACCTCCGCTCCATTCTGTAGTGGCTTTCAACAAATGAATTTCAATGCAACTAAGCACCCCAAAATCTGAGGCTTATGTTCATCGTTTGGATTTCAGGGGATTCTATGTTTGGGTGTGTGGGTTGAAAGATTCATTTCCCAATGCTACAGAAAGGTATTGGAGCAGTGCAGAAGATAAGCAGAATATTGGCAGCCTTTTTTTGGAAAAGTAAGACAGAGCCACAAAGCCACTGAATTTCCTAAACAAATATATCTGGAATGGTCCCATGCCCTCCTAGGATTTACTCTGCCAACATGCACCATGAAGGAAACCACCATGTAAGTCATACCTTTGAGTACTTCTGAAGCTCTGAATCATCTGTAATGGGCATATCCACATTCACAACCTACAAATTGTAAATCATAACATTTTTCAATAGCAGGACAATAAGGATTTTACTGGAATGATGAATTCTGGCAAAAAACTGTTGAGTAAAATAAACCATACTTAAACAAAGTCACATTGATGCAAAATAATTTTAAACAAATGTTAGAAAACTCATTCAGACACAGAACATTTACAACTAGGAATGTGGTGATTACGCACTATTAGCAGACTTCAATATTATCCTATTCCCAAAGCCCGAGTGCCAATTTTAGTCAAGTTCAGTAATCCTGTATAAGCACAAAATGCCATTATCTTTGACACAAATGCCCAAACTGACTTGTCTTTTGAATTTGAAAAGTACAATGTCTTAAGTTATTATTTCAGGCTACAGTACAGCCATTTAACATCAAAACCACCATCTTGTGCAGCATATTCCTGACACGACTTGAAATACATGAGTTTAACCACCAAAATTGAATGTAAAGTGGATTATTTAGAAGAGTGACAAGAAATCCCTTCAGTGTATCTTCATTTTTTTTGTATTAATAACTATGTTGACTACTAGTTTTCTTGTAATGTTCTTCCTTAACACAATTTATTTATCTGTAACCTTAGAAGGTTATTTACTCCAGTTTTAAATGCAGTAAGATGACGTCTGTGGTGATCTATGACCTAGAGTTGGGGTTTGGGACAGTGAAGTTGAACAGGTTTGGGAGGATTGCTACAACTGTTAGATTTAGAAAATATAGTCTTTGGAAAATTTTAGTTTAAACAATAATAAGTCTCAGCTTTTTCTTTTGGCTTAATTTTAAACGGGCTTCCAACCTCTTATTTTCCAGTATTTTTCCCAACAGACAGAATCCATTTCATGTTCATTCAGTTGTGACTAAAAGATTCTATGACTCATAACTCCTCAGCTTGATTGCTCACACTTAGGTACCTGGTGACAAACACCCCACAGTTATATATGCCTGTACAGACTTCCAGGGTCTCTTTCTGTTTCAGCAAGACCTCAGCTCCTTCCACTGGTACGACAAAGAATCAGCAACATGAAAGCCATGAGTAACACCAAATTCTCTCTTCAAACAGCTATTTCCTTTGAAGAGAAATACTTCTGAGTGAATACTCAAACCTGAAGGCACTTTCAAGGTGACTTTTTGGGAGGCGAGTGTAGGAGTGAGGATAGCAAAAGAAGGGACTGCACTATCAGGCTGAAATCAAACTAAATGCAGCTAAGCAAGACTAGAGGTAGGTACAGCCAACAAGAAGTGGAAGAAGTGAAAAAATTACTTTCAAAACAGGATGCCACAACAGCTTCCTTCTATTATTTAAGAGGGCCAATCGTTAACATTCTCACTCCTAACATTTTACCAGCGGCAGCTAAAGAAGAATTAGAAACGAATGCTTTCACGAACTAAGCAGGTTTTTGTCCTCTGTGGGAAGTGTGATGGTGCTAAGGGAAGTAATATCAGACTCTTGAAATGTAAGGATGGGAATACCAAGCAACTGAAGTGGGCAGCTGAACAGATTTATTGCATCATGTACATAATCTTACATGAACTTCAGATCTTAAAGGAGTGCTAATGGAAAGAAGAGAAGAGAGTTTCTCCAGGCAATTCTTAAAGCTACTTTAAATCTTCCAGTGAGTGACTGGAACGATGGCTACTCCAAGTAGTAAAAATAAGTGTCTCTAAATCAACTGGACAAGCATTGCAAAGACAAACAGGGCATTTTCTTGGTGGTGGTGAGAATTTTTCAAGTCCTCGGAAAGAACAGTGGCTGGAGCTTTTCCCCTGTACCCACGAGCTAACACAGAATCGAAAAGCAGCAGTGAATTACAACTTCAGTCAACTCCTTATGATGATTCATCAAAGCAAGCTTTTGCTTGGCAATTATTTAATATGAAGTGAAGAAATATCTGATAGACACTGGCACCACAAAGTTACACTACTGTGAATTACTTCCTATTTTCCCAGCACATTTGAGAATCATTCTTTCACTCTTCTAATATAATTTTAAGATTCGTCATGAAACACAAGAGCTCTATCCTGAGCTTTTTTTTCCCAGGGCACAATAAACCATAAATGAAAAGCATAAAATCATAAATGAAATCATAAAAAAAGCCACATATTTTAAGTGGCTGCTATGATGCAGATGTAAAAGGACAGCTGACTTTCTTAAATCACTGTTCCTGTCTAGTGTATAACAATAGTATCTACATAAACAGAATCTAAAAACCCACCAACTCATTATAACATTCCTATATTTCACCTCTGATGTTACAGGAAACAAAATTTGATGTTACTGATCTGTTCCAAACACTAAACTGTTCTATAAACAGCCGGTAATGCCAGGCTCACAGATCTGTAATTTAAAGAAATAACACACATGAATGTAGTTTATTGAAAGATAACATACCAGAACTTCATATTCAGGCCCCAGCAGGTTTTCCCACTTGGATTTCAGCTCATGTGCTGGAGGGAGCAGGACTCTTCCTAAGTATGAAAGTGCGTGTTATATTTACAAGCATATTGTACATTCAGAAGTAAGTTTATTTCTAAATACTTCAATAAAAATTTGGTATAAATAAAAGATCAGAGGGTGTAATCCCCAAAAGGAAAGTGCGTTAAGCTGAGTCAAACTGTGCAAATCAAAGATGTCTTTCTTAGCAAAACAATGTAAAATGTCAGCTACTGCTAAAGTGACTTACTCAACTGAGAGGCAGAAATGATGCTCACATTGATGAGATGTGAGTTCTGTAGATACAGTACTGTAAATAAATCATTCTTTCAGGTTGCAAAACAAATTTCACATAGCTTCATAATCTGTTGCTATAAAAATGCTCACTACTCCAGGGAAGCATCATCTCCCACCAAAATGAACCCCCTTAAGAAGCAAAACACCTGAGAAGACGTTGCTGTTATCGAGGGGCTGCGTCAGCACAATGCAGTCACAGACTTTATTTCTACATTTGGCAGGTAGAAAGGCTTGTCTAGTTTAATTAGGCCAGTAAGTAACATGAGCTTTAATATAAGCTCGAGTTCTAAACCAGTCTTCCGTGGGAACTTGGCTATCTTGACATTTATATCTTTTCAGCTTTCTTACTTATGCAACCAAGGCAGTATTACATTCATGTAAGACAATTTGACAGAGCTAGACAGCATAAAATGACTGGCTGCCCTGCATTTGACCTCATCCAGAAGCTCAGTGCATGTATAAAGTTCCAAGCTGAAGAAATGTTTAACTGGTAAGAATCAAACTCTAAAGCAAATTCCATCTAGCAGCTACAGCAGCAGCAACTGAGATCTGAATTACCAAAACCTGGGGTTTTTCACCCTGAATGACTGTAATTTTATCAGATGTCTGGACAAGGCACAGACCACTTAGTATTGCTGCTATGTCATAGTGAAATACAGAATGTAAATCACAAGATCACCGCAAGAAGGACATTGAGGTGCTGGAGCGGGGCCAGAGAAGGGCAACGGAGCTGGTGCAGAGCCTGGAGCACAGTGTGATGGGGAACAGCTGAGGGACCTGGGGGTTCAGTCTGGAGAAGAGAAGGGGAACCTTATCGCTCTCTACAACTGCCTGACAGGAAGATGGAGCCAGGAGGGGGGCTGGTCTCTGCTCCCAGGTAACAAGTGACAGGACAAGAGGAAATGGCCTCAAACTGCACCAGGGGAGATTTAACTGGAGATTAGGAACAATTTCTTTCCCAAAAGGGTTGTCAAGCACTGGAACAGGCTGCCCAGGGCAGTGGTGGAGTCACCATCCCTGAAAGGATTTAAAAGATGTGTAGACAGGGTATTAGAGACTTAGTAGGGGACTTGGCAATGCCAGGATAACACTTGGATTCAATGATCATAAAGTCTTTTCCAAGCTAAATGATTCTATGATTCTATTCTATTTTGCACACAAACTAGTGAGTAAAATACCTCAAGGAGGGTAAAGAAGCTCAGAGCCTACCTACTAGCAAAAGCCAACAGAAGTAGGATGTCAAGCTGCCTCAGCTTTCAACACCTTTGTAGACTGCAAAGATAAAACATGAGCTTTGCAATACAATCCTCATTACATCATTTTATAACTTTGAATTTTCTGCTTATTAAAAACAAAGATTTAAGTTAACTTATACCATAACATAATCTATCACTGTATGACAGATAAGCATATTCTGTCTGATCCACACTAAGAAACCACATTCCCCAGCACCTACCAACTGAGATTTCACCTGGAAATATCCAGAACATCTTTAACCTGTAGGCTCAAGGAAATGCAAATATTGAAGGATTCCAGAAATTCAGATAACTATTTTCTGTCACCAACAAGAAACCCGTAAGGATAAAAACTTAGGGTTTTAAATACAGCCCATAGTTCTCTCTGAAATAAATTATCTCCATAAAAAAGAAGGGAGGAAAAATGGTCCCAAAATTCTCAGCTGTGAGTTAAAGGTTTTTTCCTCCATTGAAACTGAATTGAAGCTTCTAAAAAGTCCTCTTTGTGAGCCTTGTTATTAAGCACAGGCTGATTACTAGCTTTATTTCCAAACTGTAGCAAGAACAGAACACCAGCACATTTTTCTACTCCTCCTACTTGCAGAACTACTTGGGGACAGAAATTCTTTAGTCTCTTTTTCTGCTATTACGAAGTTATAGTGTGAACACACAGGACCTAAGCACCTGCAAACCCCTGTGCAGCCCAATATAGATTTGAAGGTTCACCAGGAGTAATGAATCTTAGGGTCAAGCTCTAAGTTCAGTTCTGTAACTGTAAGCTGTGTTCAGTTGGCTGAATACAGATTTCTTTGTCACTTCAAAAACACATTACCTAAATCTATGAGTTGTTCAGAGCAGGTGTTGATGCACGTCCCCATTTGAAGTTTTCCTCCTTCTTTCTTTCAAACACACTTTGAAATCTTTGCTTGTAACTTCCTCAGAACTGTGGAAATGTTGACTGATTTGGTTTAAATATACTCAATTCCAGTGGTATCACCCAATTTACTTAAAATGCACCTTTTCCTCCAAACCAGCTTTTTCCACATGGCAGCTAATAGGAAGTTTCTTTCTAGTCTCTCATCCAGCTGGGGTTTCTCACGATCTGAGATACGTCCCACATCTTCTATAATGTGCAAGGCCTCAGACATGAAAATGCTTGCCAGGAACAGCTTTTATTAGCAACAACTTTCAACATATTTAGTCTGTCTTTCTGCCTGCATTTCTATACAGTTTTTCATTTCTAATTAGCAAGCATCTAGAACAAATCACAAATGTGTTGTAAAAGCCACCTTTCCTGGTCAAAACTGTCAACATATTCAAAACTGGGGATCTTTTCTTCTTGCACTATCCTCCTGGTTTCACAAACCTACTATATAAGGATGCGGACTGCGCTCTAGTGCACTTCATTAATGCACTACCTTTACCTGCCCTACCGCAGGATACTTTTCCTGGCTGCCTTTAAGTGTCTGACATGCATCATCATCTTTTTGAGTTTTGAGTACTGCTGCAAGGCAAAAGAAAGCAGTTCTGCCCACTCTGCAGTCTTGCAGCTGTAGCTGTTAATTGCCTCTAGTCTGTGAGCAGAAAGTTTCAGGCCTCATATACAATGCATCCTAAACCATGTTGCCTTTGTAACACAACTGCTTAAGCATGGATTTGCCTGGCTAGAAATACTATTTAATACCTCCCCAGGAAACACAATTTAATAAGAATTTCACACAACTGGGCTTAAAGGGAAGTAATACCTATTTCATAAAACATACCTTCTGCATTAAACTTCTAAAAGCATTTCCAGAGTTTAGTCAGAGCCTTAAATTAGCAGTATTTACTTTAGCACCATTATAATGAAGTGCTCATCACCACATCCAAAATAAGCACCTATCTTTCAAATTTAAACTTGGCCATTAAAATCTATGCCAAGGTGAAATCTTACACACTCTTCAGTATGAGTAAAATTTGCAACTAAGTATTTCAACTTTTTAACAGAGACACTCACACTTTATAGTTGCATAAAGCTTTTGCAGAACCTTGTAACTTACAAGTGGTTTCTCACTATGAAAGCCACAGTTTAATCAAACAATGATACTTGCTTACCATTGCATTAAACACTTCTGAGTCATTACTAAGTTTCAAAGCCATGCCCCTGGCAGCATCCTCCGGGCCCCCAGAGGACCAGCACTGCTAGATTTTATCAAGGGCAGTATTCGACTGCAAATAAACTACATTTTCAGTGTTTAAATGTTGGTATCCCAAGATACACTGTGCATACAAACACATTAGCCTGTATTCTGCAGGGTAAGGGGAGCTTGGATATATAGGAGAATAGAAACATCTGGTAGTACACTTGGTACATATTGCATCAGCAATATACCACACGCTCCCTGCAAGAAATCAGCATAGGTCCGACTGGCACCTATGTATTCCAGGCAATGAAATCCTTGCTAGACTCAGGTGCATTTACACCATACCCTGCAGAGCTCCAAGGAAGGGGATCATGAGATTTGCACAATACTGGAATTGAAGGGGAGCTACTCATATAGGTACAACTTGGTTACAAACTCCTTTTGAAACTGAGGGCTTTGGAGTATTTATGGAGAGGCAGTGGATCCACATCAAAGCAGTTTGTGTCTGCTATGAAAAGAGCTCAAAAATACAGTTTGATCAAAGCTGATCATCAGCAGAACAGGAATCACTAAGGTATATCTAGATAACACACCTTGAGACTAGCAGAGTTTATTAACTTCAAGCCAGGTAAAAGCAATTTTAGTTCCCAGCCTAACCTGATCCTGGCATTGATAGACCACATTTGCATAGCACTAGGTATTAGGTAACAAATTCCTCAGAAGGTTCCCATTGCATCAGGGCAGACATCTGCAGGCTGTGACACCAGATAACCCAATCAGGAAGGGTCAGGAACTGACTACAGAGATATTGTTCATTTCAGTACAAAAAGAAAACACTCTATGCACAGAAAGTGCCACAGTAATAAAGAACTGGCTAAGTGATGCAGGACAGCATGTGTTGCTCTTCTCTCTGTCATAATGAGTGTAAGTCTTCCTGGTTCTTCTGCCCCTAAGTACATCCTGCTGCACAGTTCTTAAGTTATTTGTCCATCGTAACTACAAATCAATATATGCTTTTCCATTCCTACAGTTAAAACAATGCTTTGATATCCTCATGTCTCAGCTACTCAACCACCTCTGTTTTGGCTTCCTATTTCTGGGAACATGCAAAAGTCACAACAAAGGATGTCTCGTTATGAGGCTTGGACAGAAAAGTAAAACAGAATGGAGCATAGGAGCTGCTACATTTCTCTCGTTTCCAGGTTGTCTTTAATACTGACAGATCTTCCACAATCACAGCAAAATTGTTATTCACTGACAGCCGTAATTTAGAATCCTCTATTACATCTACATATCTTCAAAATTACAAGGCATAAGGATAATTTATGCTGACTTTAACACAAGCTGTAGAAATTCACCCAGAATTTCCTGTAGAAGAGCCCAGAATTCTGCAGAGGAATTGAAGCATGCCTTCTGGAAAGACCTCCAGCCTTAACCTTGACTCAGAAGTCAGCTAGAAACAAAAGCAGTCCATGCCTTTGTGATCTGCCCATATGTCAAATTGCCTTTGCTGTTAAAAACACACGCCTAATTTGAACTCCTGTCCAGCTATCAGGTCTTTACATCTATTGTGCCTTTGCAAAACCAGAGGTTCTCATCTGCCTGCACAGGTCTACTATTTCCAGTTCCGCTAGTAAACTCAGGACAAGCAAGCCAGGAATGGCAGAAATGGCACGTCTAGAGAGTGAACTCTGGCTTCCAAAAGTAGAATGGGAGGAAGCAGTATGCAGTGGTATTAGTACCACAAGGTAAATGAGTTGGGCCTGGGAACCAGCAGGCAGCAAGAACAGATTCATTGCTAAGCCAGGAATCTCACAGGAGTTGACATAACCTGTGCTAGGCTTCCTACTTCTCTGGTGCTCCAGGAATGCCAGTGAACAGGAGCTCTATAAGCAGGACAAGCAAAGAGGGGCAAGGCATTTACGTGGCAGGTGGCACATAGGTGAGAGAGATGCTCACGGAAATGACATCTGTCTCATTTGTGTGGATAATGACCTACAAATGGAGACATGTTAGAAGACATGTCCCATCCTCACTGCGGCAGCGCCTCTGGCCCTTCAGAAAGCCAAACTCAGTCAAAACTCCTGAAGGAGAGAGAAAGGAAGGATGCTGCAGCTCAGGTCACAGGTTGTAGGAAGCCAAACAGAGCAGCTCAGAAGATGAGCTCTGATGAAATTACTGAAGTACCAAAAGAGGAAACTGCAACAAACGGGCATCAAAGATGATGTACAGGAACGCAACAGAAGATTTTGAAAAGACTCTGCAGATGCAGGTGCCTATGACCTGTGAGGGCATGAAGACAGGTATGACTGAGGTAAGACTGAATCAGGAAATAAATGTGAACTCCTAAGAATTCCATCTCCTGATGCTGCTTACCCAGCAATCTGGCTCAGGGCCCTGGCAGCGCAGGAGGCTGAACACATCTTCTCTGTCAGGAGAAGACTGCAGACAGGACAGCTCAGGTCATCAGAGTAGGACCAAGGCTAGAAAGAGGAATTGGTGAGCTGGAGGCATTCAGCTCTACAGACCTTATGAAATTCCACTGTCTATAATCCACAAAAAACCCCAATCAGCCAACAAAAAAAACAAAATATGGCAATCAAAGGGGGATCACTAACAGCTGGAAAAGGGCAAACTTAATACAAGGAGAAAGATCCAGAGAATTATAGGACAGTCAGTCTCACCTTTGGTCCTGCAGAGATTATACTTCCTTTTGGAATCCATTTCCAAAACCATAAATGATAAGAAGGTGAATCAGGAGCAGTAAATATAGATTTGCCAAACAACTGACCAATTTGACTGCCAAGATAGCCCTATGTGGATTCAAGTGTAATACACCTCAACTTTACCAAAGCTTTTGACACCAATTACATTGGCATTCTCATTTGGAAACTGAGGCAGCATGGGTTTGGTGACTGCTAAATAAGGCTGAAAACCAGATGGACCACCAGCATGGAAGACAGCATTAACCAGCGCCACAACAGCCAGTTATGAGAGAAGATCAATAGCTACAGGGGCTAACATTATCCAGTATCTTCAGCATCCTCCATAATGGCCTAGAATGTACTCTCAGCAAACAATGCACAGTGCTACATTTTAGGGATAGGGTGCAATGGAATAGTCAATAGATCCAACAGGCAGAAGTTTACTTCAGAGGAACCTGAATATAAAATATTACAGAGCAAAAGCTAAAACAGAGTAAGCCACAACAGCTCATCAGCATTGAAAATGGATTAAAGACAATTCCAAAGACTCAGAAGAGACAATACAAGATCTGTTATCCACCTGTTTTCTGTAGATTCTGCTTCTTTATATTTTGAAGATTATCCTTCTGTTGTTGGATTTCCTTGGTCTTAGTGCCCATACAAGTTTCAGTCCCTACAGTTCCAGAGAACACAAAGGCTGGAACAGTAGGATGCACTGTGGAAACAGATGAAAAATAATAAATCATATGCTGCAAAATGTACAAAATAGTAACACTGCCTCAATAGCTACTCTTCTTTTTGGCCACACTAGAGCTCTGTGCTCAATTTTCCTCAATCCTTCATTCCTGTTTCTTTCCATTCCTTCTTAAGTATCTTATTTGCCACAGTGTATCCTTACAAAACCTAGGATCACACAGCATTTAGTCCTAATTGTTAAATTAGGTAACTGTAAATTGAGTGAAAAATAAAATCAGTTGCTGAAAAAGAGTTGCTGAAAGGGAGATAAAAAAGGATTACCTCTATCTGAAGGTCTTTCTGAAGAAACAGTAGAAGAAGGTTTCCTTCTAAGTAAGGTGAGGCAGACAGTCTGTCCTGTGTTACGCAAGGCCTCTACTACTTCTTGGTTGGTATAATCCTGTATATTAACTCCATCAACCTACATCAAGACAATAATAGTATCATACAATAGTAATCACATTACATTCTTAGGCTGTACTGTTCACTCCACATTGTTTTGTGCAGAAATTATAGGGCTATGCACCCAAGACAGTGGCATTTGCAAAACAATCACATTAATCAGTTAAATTTCACTAATCAGATGATGTTACCAAAATGCATTTTAAAAGGAAACCCAACAGTGATTTCTCCTGTCTTCATAGGGCAACCACAAAACAGAACTTACTAATCTTATGTATATAAGTATGCACTGATTTCCCCCTCCAGTTTGCTTTGCTTACAAAAAACAGCTTGAGGAGTACTGAGATGAAGCTCCGCAGCAAGTGTAGTCAACCTAGAACACTGTTCAGTTCATTATCACTCTTAGTTTTCTCATGGATTTCTAACATGCCCCACACAAGCCTACATACATAACTGTCCACATAATCCACTCTGAACAGCCCGATTCTTACATTAATTCAGGCATTTTGATTTACACCCAAAATATTCCTTTTACCTCACTGTTAGGTCATTCATCAATAGGGGCTTCTACTGCAAAGCTGCAGATAAAAGCACAAGGTTGCAGCAATTTTTGCCCTCACAAAGGAGAGCCTGACTTTGGAAGGTCTGGCACAGCACACATTTTTAAAAGCAATTTAAAATTATATGTCTATAAATATTATCTCTTAAAACAAAAAGGCTGTGTTTTAATCTGTAATTCATTCCTGCTTGCACTGTGAACGCAAAATTGGCTATTATTCAATTCCCTGTTATTCAACGGGTTTTAATTTTTCTACACATAAAGCTTGGGTTTTTCAACCTAAATTGTGACTATTAACATTTTGATTGTATCCACACTGTGCTACACAGTCATTAAGGACCATAAGCAGTGTGCCACATCTTGCAGAATCTTAACCATCCTCAAATCCCATTCAATTCAAACAGAGGCTAATGCTGCACATCTTTACTTCAGGCCAAAAGCCAAGATTCTCCACTCTGAAACATTCTAATCCAAATGTTTGCCTCTTTCACAGTTAACTACTATTTACTACTACTTTGAATATAAAATAATATTTTTAATCACAGCAAGCCAAAGCTAATTTCTGTTACAAATCTACCTAAACAAATACAAACCACCAAATTACTTCCTCTGCAAAGCAGAGAAGGTTTAATTCATTTTAGAAAGTCTTTACTACATTGTTCTTTTAACACTGAGAAGTGTAATGAAGCATTAACTCTCCAAGAACACAGAAGCAGACTATTTTACTTACAGCAACAATTTTGTCATGAACATGAATTTGGCCATTGTGGTCAGCAGCACTCCCAGGTATTATGTTCTTCACGAATATCCCTGAAGGTTCTGTCAGGAGAGGGAAGGGAGAAAGAGAAACAAGTCACTATATATTAAGCTCATTTGTTTCTTTTCTTATCAAGATTTTTAATTATAGCCCTTTTCATACACTTCTATCCACAAAGTTATGATGTTGTAAACCACCACCATTTGCATATTACATTCACACAGCCTGGCATAGAACAACTGAGATCTCCAATGGGACAAACAGCACGCACACAACTACCAGTACACTGAGCTCCAAATTTTGTCCTTAAAATGGCTCGCACAAGGCCACTTCCTCCATGGATTCTTCCTTGTGCTTACCCAGGCTTTAAAGCGCAATCACTTAAATCCATGCTGCATTCAATTCAATTTCAATAGGACTACCTAAGCTAAATGTAAAGTATGTGCTTAAGTACTTTGATCAGGACTTCAATCATCTTACAGCTAAGGAATTTAGTACTTTAAATTTAAATCAAAGAAGATTGTTCTTTAAAAAAAGAGAAGTAGAAAAAGAAAAGAGAAAAACATGGAAAACAGAAAAGCTGCCCTTTGTCATGTTTAACATTTGAGTCTTAATCATAACTTCCAATTAGAACAAGCAAATAAAAACAGAACACCCTAGTATAAAAACTCCATCAGTTGAAACAGTAACCCTTCCCTTCCACGAACTCCTGCAAAATATGAGATGCTTTTATTCTAGTGAATCTTGACACTTCATTCATCCTTTTCTGAACACTAACCTTCCTCAGACAACTCATAGAATGGTTTGGGTTGGAAAGGACCTTAAGATCATCTAGTTCTAACGCACCTGCCATGTGCCTATCTAACATCATTTGTCCATGCACAGCAAAACCTCTCCTGATGCTTCACAAACTGCCTTTTCCCACTGCCTGACATGCCCTCCTCCCCACCCCAGTTCCCAGTGCTCACTGCACTGGCCTGGGATTCCTGACCAGCAACACAAGAGAACCTCCTGGGATGAAGAGAGCTGGAGAGCAATCCCAGCTGCACCACATTCCCTGAATACTTTCTGGAGTCCCTCGAGGAAGGGAGGGGATAAAAAGCACCAC
Organism: Psittacus erithacus; assembly: GCA_009867235.2. Taxonomy (NCBI): domain Eukaryota; kingdom Metazoa; phylum Chordata; class Aves; order Psittaciformes; family Psittacidae; genus Psittacus; species Psittacus erithacus. The sequence continues at coordinate 61,653 of WYDI02036481.1, read as the reverse complement.
CCTTTTGTGTAAACCCAGATATTCAGAGTTAATTTTAAAGATATTATCATTTATGAAACCAGTATTTAAAAAAGAATTTAACAGCTCTAATTTAAAGAGGACTTGGGGAAAACAACTCCAAGCTGATTCCATGTCCCCCTACCCTAGCACAGGTATTTTAATGTGTTCCCAGAGTTCAGGCACTGAATCAGCCATCTGCCAAAGACAAGGCTGAATCTCACTTTGCAGCAAGTTCTCCAAATATCTTCTGCACAGATTTTCCAAGTTACACTGTTTCAAAGAAGCACTATTTTTCATTTTCCTGCAGTAAATAAAGGATATTTGAGAAGCACCATCCTAGACTTTACCAAATCCTGTAGAACTCACCTACATCACATGTGCCAGCATATCCAACAACTGTTATCCCTAGGCTTTGCCCATTCTTTTTTATAAGTTCAACATCGTAAGACTCAAAGAGGTTGGTATTATCCTATAAATAAAGCAGAAGACAGTAAAAAAGTAGCTCATAATTTGCCAGTACCATTACAATATTGCAAGTTAAGACCTTCAGAAGTGAACAGTGATTTTGGTTTTCCTCTTTTAGGAGGGATTATGTTTGCAAAAGAGATATACCCAAGATTTGGTGAAAATAAGGTACTTTTTATATTCTTTCCTAATGCTTTCTCCACATACATGTCAGAGGTATAGTATTTATATTTTATGGAAAAGAAAGGTTTTCTTTAGACTGCTCAGGGGTCATTTTCCTTTGAATTCCACTGCCTTGTGTTAACAACAAACTCACAAGACAGCAGAAGGCCTCAGTATTTCTTCTCTCCCTTTCATATGTCCTGATAAACAGCGTCATGAATCCACTTGCCTGAGCTCTTTATACTGGACAGTTAAGAAGCAAGAACACCCTGGTATAAATACAGAGTCTTATCACACCACAGCTTTCTGTCAGAAAGTGATGCTTCTCTCTCCTTGTTATCATCTACTAAGGAAATGAGGGGCAACAGGAAAGGGATCTCAGAACCAGGCTTGCTGCCCTGAAATGGAAGAAACCACACATATACACAACAGGGATATCTTTGCTACAGCAGTTGCCTACTTAAAATGAAAACATGAGTGACTAGGGTAGGTGTTTGAGCTTATTTTAATGCTAGATCCCAAACCACAAACCATTCCAAAAGCCAATCTTACACACGTAAGCTTAACAACTTTGCTTTTATCCTGCTCAGATCTGAACGCCCCCTAAACTGCAGAGAGCACTGGAAACCTCCAGGTTGTCTGAGGCAATGGGAAGCAAAAGACTCATTAGTTCACATTACGTGAAAAATACTTGTAAGACCTAAAAGAGGAAGGGAGAGAATTCATTATAAAAGCTTTATTGTTGAACTGGTGTGATGACTTCTCGTAACAAACAATACTTGAGAAGCACATAACATGACCTGTTCTCCAAACCCTGCACTTACTACAATTACCAAAAAACCATAAAAGCCACTAGCTGAGATTATAAATGATCTGACCTTACACTGGACAAGTATATGGAAAAAGGGCCCCAAAAGATTGGCCTGCGCAACTCTACTCTGACAAACAAAAATCAAACCTGCCAGAGAGAGCTCAAACATGACACACTAAAGACATTGGTGATAGAGAAAAATAATCAAGTACATACAGCTGGGATTTCAAGGGACAAATTAAAATACATAAAGTTGTTTGTGTTCAGTAATCAGATACAGTCCAATGAGATCAAAAAGATGATGATCAGAGTAAGGTCTGTTAAAGTGATGAAATCAGGAGGCACAGTGTCACTGCCAACAGCAAAAACTGGACCAGGGAATTGCAAAACAAAAGAGAAGTTTAATCAAATGCTTGTGAAATACCAGCTTTAGAAGGAGCTATATTAAAAGCAGGCCAATGTCATGGCCTATTTCTCTTTTCACTGAAAAAGAAATGGATGGACAGCTATCTCCTTATCACATACACCTTCCTCCACTCACCAACTCATTCAACTCATTAAATGCTTCCAACTTCCTTGCTCCGTAAGATACAGGGAGATGAAGATAAGGTGAGATGTTCTTATCACTTACCTTTACAACAGGGAACCAAAAGAGTAAACAAGCCTACAGCAACATCTGAAATAGAGCTATGGCCTTGAGAGTCCTGCTATTCTGACAGTCAAAAGCCCTTCATAGTCATGCCTCTGGTGCTACAGACTACTCATTTACATAATGTTACTGGTAGAATGCAAAACACTGGAAGCGGAGCCTGGAAAAATCTAAGTACGGAGTCCTAAATCCAGTCCGCACAAGTAGATTGCTAACATTGCCATCAGTATCTTGGCAAGTACAGATAATATGACTGCTGTGCCCATGCAAAGACATGAGTAGTTTCTGTTATTCTCTACTACACAAAATTTAAAGAAAATAAAATATTAATATAAAACTGAAAAAAACTAACCATGTATTAAAAACGCCTTTCTGCTGGTTTGCAAAAAAAAGACAAGGTAAATGCTTGCTATTCCATAGCTCAAAGCTAGTGAGAGTACTCAGAAACCAGAGAGAAACTGGATTAAGGAAGAAGTGCTGCTGTAAATCAGACACAAACTGAAAGGTGGATCATGAAATTCATTATTAAAATAATAAATACATTCAGGTTAGCCACTATTTTTGGCTATTCAAATCTCTCAACACCAGAAAGAGGAGTTACTTCAAATCTAAAGTTTAAGGCACTGCTTAGTTCAGAAAACAGGAGAAGATATTCAGAAAGCAGATGAAATTGCAACATGATTTTTTTTCCCCTCTAAATCACACATCAGGAATAAGGAGAACACTGAGAAGACATCCAGAAGGAATAACACTTTAGACAGTCTGCAGCATTTGCAATGCTCGGGGTCTATTAGTGACAAACAGGCCCATCTTTAAGGTGGAGAATTGAGAAACATAGTCCTTTGTAGAGAAAACAAAACTAGGACCACAAAATGTGGACCTGGAAAGTATCATACAGCCAGGAAAGAAGTGCTTCATAGCAATGCTGATTCTCTAGGAAAGCTGTTTTTGGAGTACTAGGCAAGCCCACTTTTAAGACTTCCAACCTTATGTACACAGATTACCCCCTCCCATCTGTCTGCCACTTCTGTTTCCTACTACACCAATCCTCCTAAAAGGAGCTTGAGAAGAACCTAAAACACTTCAGCCACAGTCTTTCAGAGAGATGCAAGACACAAAGGCAATGGCCGGCTTTGCAGTGACTATTCCCAGTAAGCAAGAAGGTAAGTTTGTAACAATATGACTGGTAGTCAGACATATGAAACGGGTGCTTCAAAAAAAATAGCTCTCTTCACTCACATTCAAGAAACTAGACAAGAAAGAAAAGGCTACTCAGATTCTACACCTAAATCTAAGCAGCACAGTAGTAGCAGATGGTACACAAGCACAGCTTTGTTTATGTTTCAAGACCTACTGTACACTTAGTGTAGCATTTGTTGATTTTAATTACTCAAAACTGAAAAGAATGACTTCAAAAACAAGAGACTTTGATATGACCATGATAAGATTTGCTAAAACAAGTTTCAAAATTTTTAGATATATTTCCTATCACAGACAGTAGCGTAGACTATGAAAACATTACACTTCTGTTTCATAAAAAGATGATTGTGCTGAATAATTCTGGTGTGGCCACAGCGCTCTGAGTTTCAGACTAGGGAAATTCACAGTTAAGTTTTAAATCCACTTCCAAATGATTGATTAGCAAAGATGTAATGAGCTAAGAAGGAGAACTAAAAGTCCCATCTACTGATAATGTTTATGGCCTTGGTAATTAAATTACCCACTGTGAAATAAATTCTGTAAAGCTGGTCATTCTGATCCCAAGATTATGGGTATTAATAACATACAGGAAAAAGGGCCAGATTATAGAAGGCAGGGCTCCAATAATGACCACTTAAACACATGCATATGATATCTGCAAGCTCAAAAGAGAAGCACTTTAGGTCTCAAGAACATTCTTCACCTCCTCCTTTCTGATCACAAGCCACAAACGTACTTAAAACTGTCATAAGTAAACACCAGATACTTACATTTCCATTTGGAAAGGAAGGTAATGTACTGACTGGCCAGCTCACAGGAGCTGGTGGAGCCTCCATAATTTCACACTTTGGATCTCTTGCAACAATCATCCTAACAGAATTACCGCAGTTTCTCAGCACTTGGGCAACTTGTTCACTGGTCATTCCTTGCACATTAGTCCCTCCAATCTGTAAGATGTGATCTCCTGTCCGGAGCCGCCCATCCTTCAAACATAAATAAAATTGAAAAACAAAAATGTTGCCAGTTTATACATAAAATATCTTTTCTATTACAAAATTTAAGTGTGTACAGGCATCTTCATGGACATGGGAGCAAAAAATACTATAAAATTGACCACAAAGGCAACGTACTCAATAATTCAAGGAAGCGTTTGCACTGCCACAGTAGTTAACAGCGGTAAATCAACCCTTTCAACACTGAGTAAGATATACAAGTTGAACAGCACCATTCCTAAGTGGTTACTTTTCTCACTTAGGAGAAAACAGACAGCAACAACGTTTTGTAATCTCACAGTTTATTTATTGCTCTTTTATAGAATATTCCTCAACAGGTAGGGGCTAGAACCCAAAACACAGCATTTTCATGTAAGACTTCTAAGAGTTTTTCCTAATACTCCTATATGAGCCTGACAATTCTTTTCTCATATGACTAGCTCCAATGTGCATGAGTAAATCCACTGAAGGTAACAAGACCCCACATAAACCTTTTTACATTATAATTATGATTCATGACCTCCATCATCATTCCTATTATAAGCAAGCATTCATAGGACCAAATCCTCAGCTGGTATTGATCAGCACCACCTCAGATGCATTCATTTATACTGCACTCATAGCAGAGTTTTGCCCAGAACTAACTCAAACTCATTTCCAAACTCACCCAATTTTAACATGGGTATGTGCTCATTATTTCACATGTTCTTAGTGATGTCTCATTCAGCTGAGAATGATATGGTGAGTTATTAGCCTACATCCTTCATTTGTAGCCAAAACACTTTATTCCTTACAGCAAAACAGGTGTTATACAGTAATTAAAAAATACTCATTTATAGATGACAGGTTCAGAGAGGGGAAGCCAAGGAAAAGCCAACATTTTCCAGTAAAGCTCTCTGAATCTCCAGTTTTTGTTTCCATCCTATACTAGAGAAAGTACCTTTGCCGCCTACCAGATCTGCATGCGTTCTGGACGTCAAACATTATAACTTGACATGACCAAATTCACATTAAAAATCCATATATGTTTTGCTATTGTATGTGTTCTACTCCTAAAATGTACCAACACTCAGCTCTGAGTCTCTAAAGATTAGCAATCAAAGGTTGCAAACTGTATCTGTACAACTTTAAAAGGTATCAGTAACTATAAAAAGCTTGCATCAATCCTAGGTGTCTCCTTGAACTGGTCAGACAGCAAGGCAGGGATCAAACCCCTTTTAAATAAAACCCACTAAAACCAGAACATCTTCAATCCATGAACTGAAATTTGCAATGCAATTACTTCAATTGTTCAATCTGCCAGGCAGATTCTCTTGCCTGGCAATTCATTTGGAGAGTTTGTCCCTATAAATGTTGCCAAGTATGTCAAATTCTATGGAGGATGCTCAAATACTTTCAACACTTTTGATATTTTCAGCCTTTGGTCAGTCTGGGGGAGAACAAATAATCTGAATGTACCTGAAGGTTAGACAACTTTTCCAAATTTCTTCATGCTCAATGTTATAAAAGCCAAAGCATGTCTGAGAAAAAACTTAATTCATACCAGGTGCTGACTTTTTCCTCAATCATAGCTTCAACATCTATCTATAAAGTATATGTTGGCATTCAGACTTTGATGCTATCAGCTTCCTTTTGTTTAAGTGTATTAGCTTATTTTAAGACTGTCAAAACCAGTTAATTATACTCTACAATCAAACAAGAAGTGACATAATATAACAAATTACCCGATCTGCTAATCCCCCAGGAACAATTGTTCTTACAACTACTCCACTCGATTTTCCTCCTACAATTCCAAAGCCTAATCCTGAGCCATCGTTAATCAGCTCAACGTCTTCAACATGGCCCCAGTGAATCTGCAATTAATAGAAATAGGAGATTTTAATTTCAGCTGATCTTCAATGTTTCTCACTTTCACATGTACCAGGAATGAGAATTAATCACAGCAATTTTCTCTCCCTGCCCCACATATTGGAGATCTGTTGGATTTTGTTCAGTCAGCTTCATTTCCTTATAAATACGCAGTGGGATTTCTCATCTGTTTTTAAACATACACTTTGTCCTTTGCTTTCAGGATAACAGGATACTAGGAAAAAAAGCTTGACTAAGAAAAACCAACTTCAAGATTTTCTTGCCAAAATGAAAACTATCCTATTACTTTTTCATAAATCAATAATATTACAAACAACAGAGAAAAACAGAGGCTTGCACTGGCCTAGTTTTCACTTAGCATTGCCCAGATTCTTCTTTCTGTTATTTCACTTACACACTCTAAACACCACCAGTACATGCTGAATTAATAGCGCAGTACGATGTTCTGCCATACTGAATTGGAAGCATGTTTCTAAGCTACGCTGTACCATGACCTTATGTTCTACAAGACAATCTGAAAATAACAAAGCTGTTAAGCAACCCAAACCCAGCCAATGTTTCTGTCAGATTAGTATCTCATAGAAACCAAAATGGAGCAAAGTAGGCAGATTTAAGTCTTCTGTGAATAAAGGATTTATTAGCATACTGAAAATCTTTGCCAAAGCCAGTTAAATATCATAAAAGAAGTTTAAAGACCCCCTGTAGAGAGATATATTTGTATTTTATTTTGTTAGTCTGTTCGGTGCAGATCTTTCAATGAAAAAAGCAGTTAAAGTTTAATTCTTTAAAATTTTCAGCGCAATAAACAATATTGATTATCCACTAAAACCTTCAGATTTCACTAGCTCTGGAATAATCATGAGGGAAATAATTACTAAGTATAAGGAAAAGCACTGCTCTTAAGCAGATTTTCATCAAAACCTACCAGCATAATAAATTAAGATTCCAATATTGCAAACCCTGGATTTAGGTGCGCAGTTTGACCAAATTCACTGAAGCCACCTGGACCATATGGTTAGAACACAGATGGAAGTTCAGCCCTAGCTTATTACATGTCCCAGTGACAATCTCTTCTTGGTCGAGAAAACAAAAGGGTTCACAATCAATGTAATTTGTAGTTTAGACCCCCCCCCAAAACTGATAAATAAACAGGGATTGAGAGGTTCTTTAACAGATACTTTTTGTTTGTTTTTAAAGCAAAGACAATACAGATACTTTCTGTTTTGAGCAGTTTAAGTTTAAACTGGTTGGGGTATTTCAAGCAGTGTTCAGGACAGGTTTTGTTTACACTCTTTTAAGATGTAATCAGAGCATCTTTAATTGCTGAGCACAACTAAGTTTCAGCTAGGTATTCATGTAAAATGCTTTACCCAGCCTATGCTGAACAGACCCTGCTGCTAAGAATATGTTGAGCTACTACAGCTTCTCCCATCCCCTAAAAACCCAGGATCTATTTTATAACAACCTCATGCAGCTTTGCAAAGGCAGCCTTATACTTATTGCATGATCAGTCTAAATGAAATATCATCACATAGAAAATCTGATTAAAGAAAAAATCCCCATATGCAAAGCATGCTAACACAAACACAACCACAAAAAAATATCCAGCATAGTTCAAAATCTGATTTTGACAGTATTACAATAACTCACAGTCTCAGGTGGATTTATATCACTTAATAAGACAGTTGAAGTTCTGCTGTTCCCTTGAACTGGCTCCCTAGCCACAATCAGATGTAGGGATCCTGTGGATTGCTGGAGGAGGGCAATAGCGTGCTGATGGGAAATGTTCTGATCCAATGGGGTGCAATTAATGGCCAGTATGTGGTCGTTTTCCTTTAGTCTTTGATCCCTGAACAAAACATTGAAAGAAAATGTAAAATGCAGCATAGTGCCTTCACAAGAGGCTTGTGTAATTTAAATAAGCATATGCAAAATACACAGTTATGCAAGCTTGAATATTTATATATTTTTAAAAATCTGGTTATTAGACTGTCTTCACCAACACCCAAAATACATGCAACGTATTGTGTTCCAACCTTAACACAGTACAGACATGTGCTCAACTTTTTCTTTTGCTTCTATTCAAAATTCCATGAAATTCCCCCATCTTTTCTTGATAATATTGAATTACAGTGCATGAAAAAAAATATTTTTGTAGTTACATAATGAACTAGGAACTATTCTTCATTATGTTTAGCACTACATGATACTATCTCCAAGTACCCACAACTCAGGCTATGATATTGGTTTATATCATTATTTAATCTAAAGATTGTTGAGCTGCATATTTTTATTTTACTCAGAATTTACAGTATCAAACTTTAGGCATGAAACTTTCTTTCAGCAATATACAGTCCAAGTTATACCTTGAGATAATACACAATGTCACAGTTAATTCGCCCTAGTGATGAATTTAGATTTGTGACAAGAGAGAAACCATCACTCATCTCCTTTGTTAAATATTCATTCTGAGCACGAGACCAAACTGTTACTTAGACAGACACTGCCTTCAAAGCTCTGTAGGAATCCAAAAAAAAGTCTCCAGGACATCTTGTCTCAGAAGCAAAATAGGAAGCCTGCTGGGGAAATTTATAAACTCCGAAACAATATAACTGCACATCTTAACTAACGCATTTTAAACCTCCTTTTTATCATGCGACGTTGAAGATGTTTCCCAGAAATCACTTTCTTCAAGCACGAACCATATTTTAGATTCTCTCATCAAAGAGAGTGAGCAGCAGGTCATCAAATCCTAAAGTGAGATATTCACCCTCCTTTGACATCCAGATCAGTCCATCTGTCTCCACTTTGAAAGAGCCTAATATGCTTTTCTTTAAGAGTTCTCTGGTGTGTTCTCTGTGGGCCCATAGCCATTATCATTCCAACCTCTCCCCACTCTTTTTGTCATCCTGTGTTGGCACTTCCTGACATGTGTTATTTAAAAAGTGACACCAATGACTTGAAATCTAGACACATTTTCTTGAAACATAATTCCAAGCACTGCATTTGTCTCATGCCAACTCTTGTGGTTTTACAATCACATTTTATTTTTAAAGGATTGCTCTGTCTTTTGTTGTTGGGTGAAAACCCACAGACAATACAGGAAGAAACTGCCTGAAGCCTTGATTCTATGATGACATCTGTGCAGGGATCTGTCGGGAGGACTGGATCTAAATTTACACAGGAAACAAACAGTAAAACCAACTATAAATAGGGCATTGTCATAGGCATATAAAGAAACAAGGAGGGGGAAAATATTTTAGGGACACAATGCATAAAAAAAAAAATAAATCAAATGAAGGCTAATTTTTATTTTCCTTGTATTCTTTTCTGAGTTTTCTTTTGTTTTTTTAATCAGTTCTCAAGATTCTCTCAAGTGAGTCATGATTTCTGGAAATTCCATTTATGAATGGCTCAGACATTTAAAACTCATCAGAAAATCCGATCCTCAAAACACAAGGCCGTTCAGTTGAAAAGCCAGAATTCAAGATACCACCATCAAAACATCCCACCAGATAACCCAGAAAAACATGTGAGTCTAATAGAGTTTTCAATGTGAAAGTCATGACTTTTCCCTTCATGGAAACACTGCAATTTTCCAATACAATTATAAAGATCTCACCTGTCAGCTATGCTTCCTGGCTGGACTTCCTTGACAAAGATACCAACTTCTCCCAAGCTGTGATTTTTAAGGGCAACCACACTAAATCCAAGACCTCCAACAGAAGGCTTTTCAATCTTTATTGATTCTATTTGTCTCCCCTAATAAAAGAGAAAAACATATACTAATTTTTAACGCAATACAATGAGCTAGTTTAAGATTTATTAACACCCAGAGAATTATTCGCCTCCTAAGACTAAACAAAGGCAAAATACCGAATATGTTATTTCTATAAAAGCTCCTCCATTTATTATTTTTAATATAGCAAAGTATTGGATATGTGAGTACTCTGAGGTTCTGAAACCTCAGGGAATTTAAGAGCTGCTTTCACACTTCATTCGCATTATGAGATGAATTCCAAACTGGATGAAAACTATGAACGAAGTGCTGTCTAGAGCAATATATTTGGGATTTCTGGAAACACTGCATAGCCAAACTAAATGACTTGTCTTTTGGCTCCCCTTGTGTTTAATGCTGATTTTTAGGTGTGTTCAAAAGATTGCAGCTTTTAAATAAAGAACTTAATTTCCTTCCCCTCCCTGCAACTTCACACTAAATGCTACAAAGAGCTGGCTTTTGTGAAAAGCTGCTTGCTTTTCAGTTATAATACAAGATTTCTGGGGGTGTTTACTGGGAAATATTACTTAGAGAATGCACTGCTATCACAGCTGGTTTATCTAAAATAATGTACAGTCCTCACTGCTAAATCTTTTATCTGATGAGTTAACGACAGAGTAATGAGAAGAGTTACGCTGAAAATATTACAGCTACATTAAGGTAGTCAATTAGCAACAGTTACTACAGCAAGGCCTGAGTAACCAATTACATTAATGGTTCAAAGTAACACAGAACAATACATTTGTGGTATAAATGCCAATCCCACATGGGTGATGTCTGCACCTGTACAACTTCCATAAGCATCTGGCACATGCTACATCACATGTTAATGAAATCAGCATCTGCCTGGCAAAGTTTAGGCATATTAAATGAAAAGTTAAATAAAATATTAAATACCAGGTCTTTTAATCATTTGCACTGTCCATATATTAACCAAGTTGGGCCATTTCCAATTTAAAATGTGCTTGATAAAACAAGTTTCTCCATCAAAATAAGTTTAAGCAGAAAATGTCCATTTTCAATTAAGTGTCATCAAACACCCAAAGCATTTTCTGGCGACTGGAATTCCTTATCTACATTAGTGCCTTTGGTAGAAAGGCAAAAAAAACATGGCAAAGAAAACAAAACAACAACAAACCCAAACACCAAACCACTGCATGATCTTTCACAGGGCAAAGTTATCCTCAGCACTTCTACTCTCTGACTGGCTAGGAGGCACCACACTCCCAGTTACACAGCAAAAAAGCATGTTTGAAAATGCACTACAAAAGCCTGGACGAAAAACTTTTAACATTCAAGGAAAATAAGTTTGGTTCACTGAACCTGAGAGCCTTACCTTTGCCATCTGTTGGATGATTTGGTTAAATTCATTAACTCCCGGGTTTGGAGTGAAAGTAGACGCTTTGGGTTCAGGTGAACTGCATGGTGTATACAAGCTCCCAGCAGCAACTGATTTGTCAGCAAAGACTAGCAGCCCTCTCTTGGTAAAATCAAAATCTACAGAACGGTCAGGAGGCATACAATTGAGCTGTTGAAAATTAACAAAGATGTAGAAAAACTATTAAGAGATTCCTACATATATCATTTTGTGTGAAGACTGCCAACAAAGAAAGCATACATATGCTCATAGATGCCTATTAACACAAATATACTCACCTGTATAAATAAGGCAATGTTAATATATCAGCTATAACCAAGCTACCAAGTTTAAGGTGTTTTTCAGAATGGAAGTTCCCTGAATGTTTCAGCTGTGTTTCTGTTCCACTCATTTTCTCTCTTTCTTTCATGATGCTTCCCTGCCTGGCCCATTATTCTCTTTCACCCTGATATTCCAGAAACAGCACATGCAAAAAAGCACCAAACATGAAAGGATCACTCAAGTGCTGTTGAAACTGCCAGGCAACCCTAGACAAATTTGGCACAAGAACCAATTTTTTTAAAAGCCACTTAGTCACTCAGGAGCCAAAGGCCTGCTCTCTATTATCTCCTTCCTAGAGAGAGCCTGGGGTACAAGCTACCTACCCTTGGCCATGCTATCATTGTTAGAACTTGCAGTTCAATTTCTAGTCTGACAGATAATTAAGAAATGAAGAAACATTCCCAGTGCAACACAGTAAACTGAAAAATCCCATTCTGAATGAAACTGCTCATGTCAGACACAGAATCCTAGAATGGTTTGGACTGGAAGAGACCTTAAAGCTCCTCCAGTTCCAGCCCTCCGCCCATGGGCAGGGACACCTTCCACTACATCAGGTTGCTCCAAGCCCCATCCAATCTGGCCTTGAACACTGCCAAGGATGGTACACATGTGTTTAAAAACATGCTCAAAAAGAATTTCAAGAAAACTTAAATTTTCTAGATATAATTCTACACATTCTGAATATAAAATCTATTATGCCACTGTCACAAAGTATGACCTTAGGTAAATGTTCTTAGGGGCAGCAGCAGCAGAGACAAGGATTGCTGCTGCTTAGGATATGCCAAGTTCGCCCCTGTTTTAGTTTGCATGCCTGACTCTGCTAACTGCACACTGAGACCGGTTCATGCAGAGGTGGCATTGATGCCCATGTCCACAAAATCTAAGGGTCAGCTGGTATTATAAACCAATTCACACAAGACCCTTCCACTGCTGAAGCCAAGTCATTTAAAGCTAGCTCGGGTACATCTGCATCAGAGCTTGGCAAATCTTCAGGAGTGGTTTCCTAGACTTTTTTTCCCAAAGCAGGTTAACCATTCTTGTACAAGTCAGCAGGAACTAAGTGATGGTGTCTTTTAAGGAGAAAAGATGCTGCCAGTTAGCTGATAAACAGTATTTAACTTCTGTGAAAAACAAAGGATCCCAGTTCCAACTGTGTTCAGAACACAAAATACTAGAGCTGATGTCTTTTGCAGATGCTTTTTTCCAGCTTATGTGGTTCTCAATGCCTGCCTCTTCTGCATTCCTTTCAAAACATGTTGCTCTATGACCTGTTTGTGGTGGGTCATTCTCTTTTCAGTAGTGGCTCTGTAGATACTAACTTGACCAAAACAAAAAGCCCGACATTCATTCACACCAAGTCACAGCTGATTAATGAGAGTGCCTTCATTAACACCCACCTACATACCCTGTTTTACATTCCAAGTTTACCATAGTTATCAACTCACCAACAGCTGTCATTTTACACTCACCTGCTCCTTCAGCTGCTTGATGGATTGCTGGAGAGTCAGGATCTGGTTAAACAAAGGGCTCCTGAGTGTGTTACGTAGAAGAGTAAGGTTTTCAGCATGTTGGGAATCTCTCTTGTCACGCAGTTTCGCTTGCAGACGATCAAGGATCTGCAGCACCTGCTGTTTGTCTGCACCACAAAGCAATACATGTTAGGAATGAAGCTTCATTCCTTGCTGGGTAACAAGAGTAATCACTTTCAGACTACATACCTGCAGCAGGATTTTCAGGCATGGTGAAGGGTATTTTTGGAATTGCTCAGAATAACCTAGATGAGGCTTAAAAAGAAATCAAATTAATAAATTACATACACAAGCAGAACGTTACTAGATACACAGTCAACAAATTCAGTAATGAAATACTAAGTTAACTATAACAAGTTTAATTAAAGAAAAATACTATTACGTCTGTGGTTTACAGCAAGTATTCAACAAAACTCTCAATATAGTTGTGCTGAAGCCTCAACAAATCCCAAAACCCCTCCTTGTTCTGTGTGCTTTCCTTCTGTACCCTAGGAGGAATTTGAACAACTCTTTCAAATATGAATAAAAATGCAGGTTACAAAACCTGGTTTTTGTTACAAAAATCAGGTTATTATCCACAAAAACTGAAACACAGATATGTTCAACCAAATCATTATGAATATGGACATTAAAGTTGTGATCTTTCAAATCTACATACAGTTAAAATCTTCCTATTTTTTAAAAGAGACTTTCCACTCCATTTATTATTGCAGACAGTATTCATATCATGATAGCTAAGCCCTGCTGCATGGCAACATAGGAGAAACCTTACATCTCCCTATAAAACAATGAAGTTCCCTCCACTCACAAGACAACATTGTATTGAGGCCCCAAATTGGCCAAATCAACCCCTATTCCAACACATTCCTAAGGGAGTTCAGTTCTAATCACAGCCCTGGTGCTGAGCAGGTGAAAGAAGCCCATTCCCTTCTCTTACAGAAGCTTGCCTTTCTCTTTTCTATGCAGATGACAAGCTTTTAAGGAGCAGAATATCCTTTATCACGCTTCTCCACAGAACAGGTCCCCAACTGGGGCTGAGGCCTAGATGGCAGTATGAAAACAACAGGCTTGCAATTAGCAGCGATGATAAATTTGTACCCTTACTTGCATGTTATTACGCTGATGTGGAGCCTGTCATTCTGAAACCCATCAAGGCATTTAGACCAAAACACATAAGAAACAAGATTTCTGCCCTTGGTAAAAGCTCCTCTGAAAGAAGCCAGCTATTCAATAGCACATTCACTTTAACTCTACCCAGTATATAACTTCATAATTTTAGAATAATGTATTTGGAATTATTTTGGAACATAAATAGCCACATATATACATATATAGCTCAGTATATATATATATAGCTCCGTATTTACTTTTTAATCTTGCAATTCAAGTGTAGAAAGGGTCATATGCATCTGAATGTGACAACAGAATAAGCAAATCCCCAGGGGTCTCTCCAAGCAGGACCTCTGATCTTTCAGCTCTGCCCCTGATGCTGTCTGTGCTCACGCTGAAAACACCTTGAGTTCTGGGAGGACACTCATATTTAATGAAATATTAATTATGCAGGTGAAAAGCTTCTCCTAAAGAGTCAGATTAAGTTGATTTACCTAATTTAAACAACAAAACAAACCAACAGAGGTTTGTCACAGAGCACAATTGCAGATTTATGCACCTTTACAGTATCTGAGCAGTTTTGGCTCCTGGAGGGATTCCTGCAGTACTTGGTGGGTTTGCATGGTTTCCACTCAAGGCCAAGCAAAACGAATCGCTTTGCGAGACTGTTAACAGATTTAGGAGGTCATTTTAAATCAAACTCATAGCAAGAGTTGAAGCAGCAAACCCATAGAACCCCTGAAAGATTTTCAGGAATGCATCTGAACTTTTGTAAGTGCTGCAGCTTTATTTTCTTTTCCATTTGAAATAAAACACTTCTAAGAGCACAGCAGCCTTTGATTCTGTGCTGAGACCTGATTCTGAAGAACAGATGAAAATACCATTTCCTTACACACTCCCGAGTCTTCATCTAAACCAAAAAGACAAACCTTAACCTCTTTGACTAAAAATGCTGCATGAATCTTAACAAAACAGGACAAAGAATATGGAAATTTGTTCTTTCTTCCCAGTTTAACTTCCCTCCATTCACTTCCCTCCTCTGTTTTTCTACCTTGTATCAGCAGTTAAAAGAGGGGAAAAGAGAAAGCCCTAAAGCAAGTGAAACAACATCAGAAAGGGATGCAAATAACTCCTGTGAGGAAAAGTGGCTTGAAGCACCTTTAAACCAGCAGTAGGGCAAAGAAACAATGAAACCCAGAAAAGAAATCCAGCATGGCAGTAAATAATGATGACTTGACAGCACCATGCCCATCTAATAGCTGAAGCCAAGAGGCTGGTCCAGCTCCCCAGCCTTCTTTCATGCATTTTGTTCTTCCCTTTCCATCTGCGCTTGCACTCATTCATCTGATCCCATAGTGAGCTGGAACAGGGAGCTAAACATGCAGGACAAACCCTTCACGTTTTGGTAGGGTGAGCTTTCTGCCCAGCTGGCTCTCAAGTGCCAGCACTCGCACGCAGGAGGAGGCTGAGAAGTGCCAGGGCAGCAGGACCACACCTTGCAGCAGCAGCTCAGCTACATCGGCAAACTGCATCCTGAGAAACAGCCTGCGTCATTTAAACCAGCCTCAAAGCGCTGTGCTGACAGTCCCCAAAATTAATCTGTTTTTCCATTACAGCGGGGCTAACAATAGCAATTATGGCAATGGGTATAGCTCCAAGAAACATTTAGGCTGAAAAACATAGGTAAGAGATCTAGGCTCCATCTAGTCCCTTGGAGAAGGAGGTGCAGAAGAGGGGGGTAAGATTAAAGAAAGTTGAGCTGCTCCAAAGCATTGCTAAGAGCCGCTGCAGACCACTCTGCGCCGGTGGACACCAAAGTGGACCTCAAGACCAGTTTGTGTAACAGTTGAAGTTTACACAGCACTTTGGGATTCCTCGTGATCAAAGCTGGCCTCCAGCCAGCTTGCAGTGTTTTTTAATGATTGTGTGTGTGTGTGTGCAATGTGTTTTAAAACCACCCTCAGTATTACTTTGTTCTCCTTTCTTTCATAAAAAAGAGAGTTATGGGGGGGGGGAGGGGAAGTGCGTTATACGTTAAAGTAAACATCACCATCTTGTGTATGGGGATCTCTGAAAATATAAACTAATATAAAGTTTTCAAGTAATGTATAATTGAGGACAGGTCTCTATGACTAGTTTTTGAGCACCAGAGAAACACAAAACTCCATGTGTTATTGAGCTGTTTTAGGAGCCCAAGCAGCTTATGATTAAACAAATTCCAAACACCACTGCTAAGTCCAAGCAGGGTGTCAACAGACAGTTGCTAAATCAGGAGGTCCATTCCTGGGTGATAAGTCTGAAGAGTGATCCAAAACACTTAGGCTTGGCTTGTAAAAATCAGTTTACCCACTTCCCATTCAACTTCCTTTGCTCCATTCTCTGGTTTCTAGAGCCACTGATTTATCTTATTAGTAGACATAACTGCAAACCTCCATTCAAAATTTATGTCAGATCTCCCAGGATAACTGTAAAATCATTGATAAAATAATGAATTTCAGAGAGTTCAGTGTTTTCTAGCACCAGAAAAAAAGCCAACCCAACCCACACCCCAGCACAGCATGCATCTGGGTTTCCACTGTCTTCAATTTTGAGATTTTAACTCAACGCATCATAGGGAGTGGGAAAGTTTCATGAGGTTCTGTATGAAATCCTAAGACTTGGATCTTCTTCAAAAGCAAACTAAGAAAAAAGGAATTCCCCCATGCTGATGCCAGCAGAGGTCATCAGAAGAGCTGAAAGGTTTAAGTCTTCCATTGCCATCACCCCCCTGCCAGACGCCAATCAGAAACAGCAGAATGGTTTGAATTCGAAGGGCCCTTAAAGCTCATCCAGTTCCAACCCCCTACCACAGGCAGGGACACCTTCTACTAGAGCAGCTTGCTCCAAGCCCTGTCCAACCTGGCCTTGAACACTGCCAGGGACAGGTTAGCAAGTGACTGGTATGGTGCACACTACCTTCCACATCAGAGAGAGCTCAGACTTGGAAAACTTCAGCCCAGATAGTTTTAAATTTGCTAAAGGCAAAAGAAAGGAAAAGCAACATTTGTTGGTGTGATCTTAATCCTAAATTGCTCTTACACAGCATTACTTGTACCTCCAGTTATTAGAAATTGTACAGTTCACAAGCCATCAAGCAACTATGTCCTGTGAAAAAACACTGTTTTAACACATATTTTGGTGCCCTACACGTTACGCTCAGTTTTCCATCCTGTTCTGAAACATTTCAGAACATAGAGAACAAGTCAGTCCAACCAAGCTTAGCACCCACACACCTCTTAGGTGAAACGACCAAAACCTGCTGTTATGTGCAGTGCTGCTGTAGATCGCGTCGACTGCTCCAGGCATTAAAGAAGGAAACAACCAAACAGTGCTGTGAGTACCTGAACACAAATACACCACATCTCCAGGGTAAAGCAGCTCAAAGCTAAATATTGTTGAATATAAAAACCCTACTCCATGGGCAAACTGAGCGTGTCCTGTTGTTACCTATGATTGGTGACCACAAGATGGGAAACAAAAAACAACCAAAACCTTTGCATCTGTGATCACCTGTCTCCATGTAGATCAAAATGAGCCTTACTCACTCCCAAGGCATGCCAACTTTCAACAAGCAGAACCCGAATTTCTGTGGACCTCAGCCTCTACAAATGAGCTGGTGTGGGTTCTCTCAAGTCTAAAAGAAAGGTGAGTTCATGCCCAAGCTGCTCTTCACAAAGCAACAACATGGCCTCAGAAACCTGCTCTCAGAGCTCATGGAAAAGTCGTTTCTGAGTCAGAAATATTTGTCATATTCTACTGAAATTAGCCAATAAATCCTAAAGTTACTATGATGATGGTGTAGGCAATAAACAAATCACTTCATAGAGGAACAGAGCTGTTAGACCTGGAACCATGCTGAATTTCTATGCTTCAAAAATCACAAGGAACACAAAAGAACCGTTTTCCTATTAATCACCCCTAAATAAAAACCTGCTTTGTTAATAATCTCTGAAGTTTGAGAGGCACTGATGGGAAGTGTTACAAACCATGCGTTACTTGCCTAGCACCACCTCCTCTCCTCATCATGACACAGCCTCTCCAAGCAATGGAAACTATTTGCACAACACCAAGACAACTCCTGCCTCTTGGGACACTCCTTCAGGAGCCATGCAGCCTTTATGGGGGTGCCGAGGAAACCAAGAGGGCCCTGGTGTCGAAAACCTAAAGGGCATTGAGGTGGGAGTCTGTGGGCAAGGGCAGGTATCCTGACCATGGCAGTGCTCACATCCAGATACAGGTCAGGAGCTGAAGAAGCGAGGAGATTTCGGAAACGCTTCTCCAGAGGCTCTACACCACAACCAAGCGCTAGCGCTGCCTGAAGAAGGAATTAAACCCCTCACAACAAACTGACTCTACCTGCCGGGAGAGACATCCCCTCCCAGACACCACCACACCTGACAGCCCCACTGCGCAGAGGGCAGAGAGGCCTCTCCTCAGGCCCTCACCCCTCCGCCTTTCCTTCAGTCCTCGGCAGCCTGAAGGGGCCAGGGCCGCGACCGTGTCGGCGGGGAGCGGGAAGGGCTGCTCCCCTTGGCGCTGGGGACGCTGCTGAGGGGCTGGGACCGCGCGGTACCTACGGGCGGGACGCGGCGCTGGTCGGAGCGGCGGGATGGCCTCCGGCTCTCACCTGGGCGGAAGCGGGAAGCGGCAGGCGAGCCCTCCTCACCTGCGGCGCAGGAAGCCGGGGCGGCGCGGCGGGAGAGCCGCCTCCCGGGGGACGGCCGGGCCGCAGCCCTCCGGCAGGGGAGGGAACGGCCCGCAGACTGCGGCCGGGCGGGCACGTAGCGCCCGTGCCCCGGCACGGCCCGGCGGGAGAAGCACCGCTGCCGCAAGCGGCCCCAGCCTGGCTCAGGGAGGCCCGAACCGGCGGCCGGGCGGCAACAGAGAGCGCAGAAGAGACGTGACCTGAACTGGAGGCTCGGAACAGGGCAGGGCCCGATCTCTCCGTGCTGCTGCTGAAGGGTTTAGCTTAGACATTAGGAAGAATTCTTCGCTGTGAGGGTGCTGAGGCGCTGGCACAGGGTGCCCAGGGAAGCTGTGGCTGCCCCATCCCTGGCAGTGTTCAAGGCCAGGTTGGACACAGGGGCTTGGAGCAGCCTGCTCCAACACTGTGCTGCTTCCACACTAGGTGGAAGGTGACCCTGCCTGTGGCAGGGGGTTGGAACTGGATGAGCTTTAAGCTTCCTTCCAACACAAACCCATTCTATGAAGATAGGGACAGGGAACATAGGCTGAGGCTCAGGGCTGAAGCTCCCAAACAGGACACTGAGTCTGGTCACAGTAGCTAGTGGAAGCAGCTGCTTTGTGAAATGCAGACCTTAAAAGCAAAGTAAATTCTCAGGCAATCCTGACATGCCAGTGTATTTACCAATCATGAGCCTTTCACGGTATACCTGTCAGTATGGCCACCAGACTCCTCAGTGAGGGAAAAACGTGCCTGTGGGTGTTGTAGAACAGTTTTGGGCTTTGGTTTCTTTTTTCTTATTCCCTTGCAGTAAATCAGTGTCCAAACATGAATTCAAAGCCATTTTGAACTCAAATTCACAGAGGTGAGGCGAGCCTCAGCAGCACAGCCCCTACACTTCCACAGAAGGGAACCTCAAAAGCTGCAGGAGTGGAACTTGGACGGAGTTAAGGGGTCATAATACTTCCCCCACAGAACACCAAACTGGCAGTGCACAACTGCCTCTCACAGCACTCACCAGAACCACCACTGCTCCTAACACCACTCTTGACACACACCGTCTTACCTGCGGCTTTCAAGAGACACGGCATGTTGCCTGCCACGGCAATAAAAGCAAAGTTTTCCTACTGCTAGTTGCAAAATACAGGACAGGTACCAATTTAGGTGAAGTTAATTATAAGAACTGTGGGTGCTTTCTACCTCTGAAAGATTAGTCCACTTTCAGATTTTTAAAGATAAATATGTACACAGACATAAAATGGTCAAAGGAAACTCCAAAACCAATTTGCATTCTGCTACATGGTTTCACTAGCTCATTTGCAGATCTTATACAGCCCTTAGAGCCGCATAGGGTAAGGGCTACAAAAGGTTTGGAAATTAATTTTACCTCTTAACTCAGGATTGTTTTCCCCTCATTCTAGTGCCCATTTTATTTTACTAAGCAACAGCAGTTGCACTAAAGCACGCAACATGCTACGAACACATCATTCCATCCTTTTCCTTTAAAAATTCAGACTTCAAATGCCTAACTTCCCAGTCCTTACTCTCAGCTTTAATTAATGTAGCGCTCGTGCAAAGTGACAATTTCCTTGACAGTGATGAACAGCAAGTCATGTATTTATCCATCCGAGAGATGCACTGCAGACAAGAGCCAAGTGCTTTTCTCATCAGGGCACCTCAGTCTCGATCTCAGAGGGCTGAGTTCATGACAAAATACACTCTGGCCCCAGCCTTTCGCTTCCAGTTGCTGGAAGGAGTATCAATTTTCATTTGCATACTTTGCTAAAGTCAAGACTGCCAATTTGGTTTACACAAATCTCCCAAAAAGCTGTTAGATGGCAATATTTCACATCACTGGCTGAGCTCTTTGTCAGCCATCCACACATTTTAAATCCATGGTTTCACTGATTCTTTTGAGTATCTGGGACTGTGACAAACCTCTCACTGGTACCAACAGACTTGTGTACAAATTACCATTCAGTCACCAAAATCATGACCAACAAAACCAAGGACTTCCCAAAGGGCTGTGCGATGACAACATTGTCTTATATACTACCTCAGAGTTGCTTTCACTCTTTTGCAGTTTCAAGGTCCCTACTTCTCAGGAAATGTTGCTACAGCGGATGTAAGCTTAAGAGAGTAACACTGCCTTTCCTGAGTGAATTTACTCCACATGGTCTACCTCCTATAAACAGTCCATAATCCCCATAGCTCATAACTGACAAACGATGCCTTCAAAACTAAACACAATAAGGATATGAAATAACCTTCAAATAGGTTAGTACTTGAAGAAAAGATTGGTAATGGTAGAATCCCAGACTGGTTTGGGTTGGAAGGGAGCTTAAAGCTCATCCAGTTCCAACCCCTGCCACAAGCAGGGACACCTTCCACTAGAGCAGCTTGCTCCAAGCCCCTGTGTCCAACCTGGCCTTGAACACTGCCACGGATGGGGCAGCCACAGCTTCTCTGGGCACCCTGTGCCAGCGCCTCAGCACCTTCACAGGGAAGAGCTTCTGCCTAAGAGCTCATCTCAACCTGCCCTCTGGCAGGTTAGAGCCAGTTTAAAGTTTTCATCACCACAAAATGCCTTACAAAGCTCAAACACTGATAAAGATAAATCCTTGCCTGCTTCAGGCATTTAGTATCTATCTAAAAGTAAAATAAACAGCATTTTAACAACAAATATCACAACTTAATGTGATAATAGAGTAAGAATTCTGAACTATTTATTAACTAACTGCTGTGGGTATGCAGGACACGGTGACACATGGCTGCCACAGCACTGCCCAATTCATGGCCACACAGACCACCCTTTTAACCACTTCTGAGGGCTTTTAAAAAACATCGTCAAAGCACCAGCCAAATCCAGACAGCACGCTCAGTGACCAACACCCAGATACAAGATTTCACCTGGTGCGGCAAAGCCACAGCTTCGGTGTTTGGAAGCGCAGGGAGCTTTCGCCTCTCTTCTCTCAAGAAGTGCCCCTGCCCTGCCCACCGCTCCCCTCTCGGTTCAGCCACCAGAACAGCTCCCCACCTCACAACACCAACACAAGGCTGAGGCACCCTTCCCTTTTAACTCCGCCCCACACCGGCGCCACGCCTCCCGCGGGCCCGAAAGGAGGCGGAGCGAATCGGGGCCGACATCTTAAGTACGGGCAGGTGCTCGCCGTCCCGCCAGATGCTGGTGGCTGGCGCCACCATGTTTCCTCAGGGCACGGGCGCCATTTTGAGTAGGGGCACGCTCTGCCTTCCGCGCCGACCATTCTCTGCTTCGGGAGCCATGTTTACTGAGGTCAATCTTCCCCATATCCCACGCCGGTTTCCTCCTCAGCCAGCGAACAACCAGTAGGGCCACGCTTTCCCGCCCCTCCCCGCAGGAAAGCAGCCTTTCCTCTGCGGCGGGGTCCGCTCCTCCCCGCGGCGCCGGCGGGGCATGCGAATCAGCTGACGGCAGCGGCGGTTTCTGTCATGGCCGCCCGGCCGCCGCGGCTGCCGGCGGGGCCGGGGAGGCGGAGAGGCGCGGTGGAGGCGCGGATTCTGCTTGTCTTTCTGTGGTTCGCGGGTGCGGCCGTGGAGGGAGCGACGGAGCCGCCGCTGAAGTGCGACGAGCTGAGACTAGGGCAATATCCTGAGCGCGGCCGGGGCTGGGGCCGTGCTGCGGGGGCTCGGTTGCTATGACGATGGGGCTGCGGTGGGACTGGCGGTGTCTGAAGGAGGACAGCTTGTCCAGCCGCCTCGGGTGAAGGGAACCGGGGAGGTGGAGGGTGTGAGGAGCCTGACAGGGCCGGGGTGTCCCTCGGGTGTCAGGAAGCCTCCGATCAGGAGCCCTGAGGGGGTCTCGGCTGGACGGAGCAGGAGAGGGCATGTCACCAGTGGCCTGGGTTCATTTTGGGGGGTACAGGGCGTCCAAGGTTGAGGTGCCTCCAGTTTTCAAGGATTATATCCCCTGGGATGAGACATCCTTCTTCCCCACCCCTCCACCTTCTCATTACTTGCAGGACACTTGAGTGGGACGCGGTGTCTTTACACCATGTTAAGTTTTGTGCAGGCTGGAGGAGCAGAGTGCACGTGTTAGACCCTGACTCTCCAAAACCCTGTCAGGCCTTCCCCAGAAAACGCTTGTTGATAGTAGCTGGCCTTTATGGATCATCAAAAGTGTCAGGAAAGAAAACCTTGGAAAAGTTAACTTCATCTCCTGCTTTACTTGGCTCTAGGCATTCAGACCTATTAGTTCCCACTCAGTGTTTTTTCTAGTCCAAATTCCTGGGCAAGGGTTAGTGGGTTAAAACTTAAACAGGGGAGGTTCAGGTTGGATATAATGAAGTTTTTCCCTGTGAGGGTGCTGAGGCGCTGGCACAGGGTGCCCAGAGAAGCTGTGGCTGCCCCATCCCTGGCAGTGTTCAAGGCCAGGTTGGACAGAGGGGCTTGGAGCAAGCTGCTCCAGTGGAAGGTGTCCCTGCTTGTGGCAGGGGTTGGAACTGGATGAGCTTTAAGGTCCCTTCCAACACAACCCAGGCTGGGAGCCTGTGTTCGTTTTTAGGTGTTCTTTGAATTTTCTGTGTTACTGCATATTTCATCTTCTCAACCGGATGCTTTAATTTTAAGGTATTCTGATACTGAGATAAGGGAAGAAGACTACTTTAGGCATGCTACCTTGTTGCCTTCAAATACAGAGGCTGTGACTGATAAATATTGTTCCTTTAGGTAGTGCTGACTGCAGCACTAATAAAATGTGGAGCTTATGCGATATATTGGTGTATTAAATTGGATTAGCAGATTTAGTATATGGTAATGTGCTGTTCCTATTTTGGGGGATGGGTAGGAGCTAACATCAAGGTGCATCCTAAATCCTCAGGATTTAAAGAGGGTAGAATAAATTACTGTTGAACCTGTTGTAGTGTTTGATACGAAAAATGTTTTCCTCAATTACCTGAACATATATGTGTGATGAGCCTAAAATAGACAATAGTACCCAAGAACCAATGAATTGCACAAATCACACAGCATATGGTAAGGATTTCTAGCTTATGTATTGACACTAACTACATTTTCCAAGGAAGTGTTCAATTTATGCATTTGTTTATCTGCTAGATGAGCTTTATAAAACGTGGGATTAGTAATATCATGAGTATGAAAGCCTACACCACTTGTGTGGATTGGATGCTTTACTAAAAAATGAATGAATATACTGGCTCTGATTGGTACATTTGTAAGTGAGGTTTCTGGTAATCTCTTCCATGTATGCTATATCCTCTAGGCTCTGTCCTGCACTACTGTGATTAAAACAAACCATTCCTGTCATAATGATTTTGCGTATAATTATTAAAAGAATTGGCACATGACAGAACAGCCTTCAAAATCTATTTCTTTAATAGAAATACTTCAAGGGAACATAGTGCCTTCCATCATCAGGAGGTTTTGGTGACATATGGCTCTGTTTTGAGAGTACTTACATTTATTTTGATAAGTTCTGATGTACTTTGGAGTACAACAGGAAAATGCTTAAATTGGTCACTTGGTTTACCTTCTGTGTTGCTTTTCTGATGTTCTCAGGTGCTGAAATAAATGATCTCTGTGTTAGTTAATAGCACAACAGTTTTACTTTATGTGCATTCATGTTTAAAACACATTCGTATGTTTGTTGTCTTTCATGTTTTGCTTGCCATAAATGCTGAACGATTTTCTTCACTGGGATGCTCAGGGATAGTGAAGGTTTTCCAAGTACTTTTCAGAGACTGGATGAAAATACTATCCAAAATGGATCTTGTGTAAAGTTACTCAGTCCTTCACATCATCTTTGACGTTGTGTCCCTGATTGTAAATGGCCAGTCTTTGAGCAGAAAGTATATGACATAGTTTGTGATGATTCTTGGCTCAGATTGTTGTCTAAGCAATTACACTGTGGTTGTATTTAATACAGTACGCATCAGAACAGGAGATAAGCTTCAGAGTGGAGAAAGTTGCTAATAATTAACATGTTGTTTTCTGTGTCTATATGGTGTTTTTACACATATAGCAGGTTTTAGATGTTCCCACAATATTTGAGCTGTTTTCTTTTTCAGTATCACCTAGGTAATAAAAAGTTAATCTTCTGGATCATGCTTGAAGCACTGCTCTTTCTGAATACCTTTCTGATATCCATCACCCAAACAAATTAGGGTTTAATTCAAAGCATTGAAGTAGTCTCATTGAGTAACAGGCTTGGAGTCTTACTAGTGTCAGATCGACAAGATAATTGTGGCCTTTTCTATGTCAATATATGTTAACTGCTGTGGGTTTCTGAGTAGCAGAAAGCAACTGCTTTCTTTGCTTAATTTTTCTACAAGAAATAATACTGGATAGTGACTAATAGTCTGACAATACATTGCACACTTTTAGCAGATGTCACTTTCTGCTGTGAGATCCACTTTGGTTCTCTTAAGAGTCAAGCCTTAGCTTAAAATAGTGGAATAATAGAATAAGTTGGTTTGAAAGACTCCTTAGGAACTCGTATAGTCCAATCTCCTGCTCAAAGCAGCATTGGCACTCAATTCATGCCGGGTTGCTTGGCAATTTGTGCAGTCAAATCTTGGAAACCTCCAAGGATATTATGGCACTACATCTCTGGGCCACTTGTTCCAACATTTGACTTCTCTTGATGCAAATGTTTTCTGTATGTCAGATTCAGCTTCCCCATTGACTCATATTGGAGCCAGAATGGAAATTAAACCAGAATTAGGGCAGCAATTAGGTTTGTATAATTTACTTAATATGTAGCAGGGAAAAAATGCAAGTAATATGTATGTAAGTTTCTGTGACTTTAAAAAGTTATTTAAACAGTAATACTTGTGTGTACTGTGCTTTTTGTCAAGACTATTGCACAGTAGATCTTCATTTGTTCATTTCACTTGTGTCAGAAAAAAAATGCTACAATGCACAGTTGCTGCTTAATTTCATATATTTTTTTGTCCTCAGTTCAGTGTCTGCCAGCACCAAATATTACTTGCAAAGATCACCTTGGTGTAGAAAAAGTCTTTACAGGACATGAAGTTGGATTTTACAAGCCTATTGCATGTCGCAATGTGTAAGTACACTGTTACTTTTTGTTATAATTTATCTTTGTTTTCACATTGCTGTTTTTCTAAACCAGTTTGATGTGTTGACAGGTGGAAAAAGAAAAGATAGACCCATACACCTATTGTCCAGTACTTAATCCTTTAATAGACACAATAAGCAATACAAGGATACAATATGCATGTTTATGAGTAAATCTGTCTCTTATTTAGACACTTTGTTTGTTTAGTTATGTCTGTGTCTTTGTTTTATCTTAGTATTTTACCTTTGCTTTACTTAGTACTTTACCCTGGCAAAAACTTGCCCTAAATGCTAAAGCTGCATTTCACATGTGTTCAAAATCCACACAGCTGCTGAAAGGAGCTGTCTGGGGACATCTCTCCATCCCTTCCCCTGATGTACCATATACTGAATGAGGAAACTGATCTGTGTTTGAACTAACTTGGATCACTTCCCCAATTTGAGTCACTTCAGATGCTTGTGCCAGTGTGAGAATGAGAGCAACTCAAGGATAAAGAAATGGAGAAAGGAGAGCTGGGCTGCACTGCCCTGGCAGTGTTGGTATTGGTTTATGCCAGTTTAAAGCGTGCCTGTAGCTGCAGCTTAAGCTGTAGTACGCATGAATATTGAGGGAGTTTAAGTCTCAGTCCAGTTCCCCCTGAAATCTCTTTCAGAGGAACTGTTCTCTATTTTTAAACAACCTTTGTGTTTAATCAAATCCTATGTGTCTTTTAAGAGCTTGTTTCTGGAACATGAAAATGATGTACCATGTTTTTCTAAAGCACATTGCAAGCAGTGAAGAGCTCTGGGTACCAATAAATGTTCCAACTGGCCAATGCTAAGATCAGCCAACACCTGTCAGTAGCATTTATTTCTCTTTCTTGTGGGCTTCATGGAGGAATCTTTTGCTTTTGTCCTACTGGAATCTTTGGAAATTAAACCACCAGTAATATTCACTGGGTATTCCTTATCACACCAGTGAGCAAATAACTCTAATGCAATTCTTACTGCTCAATAATTTGCCTAACTCTGAAGTACAGCTCTGCCTCTTAGTTTCATAAATATTTCCCTCTGTATTTAGTCTTGTCGACAGTCAAAGCTCAGCAAATTGAAGAAAACATATTATTACATCTAATCAAATTTAAATGCTAGCAAACTAGACTTCAGTCACATTTTTGTCTGGAAAAAATTGTGTTTCAGTCCCATCTGTGATGGGCACTGCGAACAAGATGAGCTATACTAGTTTAATAAAATCGCTTCCTCTTTGGAGTAGACAGTAATTCTTCCATTTGGAGTTTTTTGTATATGTGTATATTTGTATATATATGGTTTAATACATTTTCTAGAAACATGTTTTAAATGTAGCTTTTCATTACATTTATTAATCAAAAAATATATGTAGGCAGAAAAATGTTACCCTTCTTGGGATGTCTGTTACTTGATCGTAACAATTCTTTATGGTGAACTAATCAATGGTTACACTACCAAAAGAACTTGCTGTGGCTCTCCCAATCTCATGGCTGCTCTTACGGCAGAAGGGGGACCCTTTGTAGGCTTGCTGAAGTCTCCAGTAAAATACAACTGGGAATGTAGGAAGAGTTATTGAAACATGCCTTTGATAAAGTCCCAAAGCCAGGTAAAAATAGCAGCAAGATGAATACTACCATCCTTCGTGTGTATACTTGTCTAAAAAGTTATTTAATCACTGATCATTTATATAAGCCTTTAATAAGCCATTTTGAATGTTACCTAATTATGAGAAACATTAAGTAGGAATCTCCAGCTTAATATTACAACAATAGGTCTGCATTTTCTGCTGCTTTTTGTAGATTTGCTAGTCTTATCTGAGTTTTGATGGAAGTTGTACTTGTCTTCTGGCAGAAATAACTGTACATCATTTAACTAGAAAATTAATTTGTGAATGTATCTTTCCATTAGCAGGATTGTCCTAGCATTGGGACAGCAAGTTCAGTTCTCTTCCAAGCTTTTGGAAAGGACAAGTCAGCAAGCTTGTCTTAGCCAAACTGTAATTCAGGAACAGTCCAGATAACAGTTCTGGGATCCAATTATTACAGAGCAAGACCAGGAGATGTTATGTGTTTGTATAAGAGGATGTGTTCAAGTTCAGCTGCTCCCAACATTAGTTCAAGGGAAAGCTTGTAAGTGCTAATGAAATTACTCCAGCAAAGTGAAGGTTGCTTTGGTTTGGTTTTAATTTGATGTTTTGGAGGTAGTTTTTTTCCCCCTGAACTCTAGAACTCCCCACGTGGCCACTCTGGCACATATTTTGCTTAATATGTTCAGGCCATGACTCTGCAGGCTTGAAGTGTCAATTGCTCAAGTATTGCCATTCCAGGAAAGGAGTCCACAAAACAGTACTCTGTGAAATTCATGAAGTTCAGTGTGGATGGGTCCTTGAGAAGTGCTAAGAGAACCAGAAAAAGCACAGGAACCACCATGACCGACAGCACTACCTGTTTATTATTATCAACTGATGTGGAAGATCTGGAAGAACATTTTTAGCATGGCAGGTGGAAAAAACATATGCAGAAAAAATTAAGAGCTGAGAAGCAAGAAAAAATCAGATGAGGAACTGGAAAGAAATTGCATCTTTTACCCAACTGTAGAAATTCACTTAGATGCCTGGGATGTGTTATTTTCCTACTCGCTGGTTTAGTCTTCAGTGCATATTTTTGTCTGAAAGAGTAAGACAAAGGAAATACAAGAGTGGATGCAGCTTTGTTACACTATTTACATGCTTCCATTTCAGACTAGATTTCTTCTGCCCATCAGTTTGATGCTGACTGGGTTGCACACTGTTCTGCTTTTAAAGCATCTCAATGTGTAGGCAAGTGCTCGATTTATTACTAGTTTTGATCAGGAGCATCTCAAATGAAACTGTGTTCCCACCTTTTGTGTAAGAGCTTGTTTTATGCTTTCGTGTCCTTGGAGAGTTGTTGACACTTTTGTAGTTGATAAACAATTTCCAACAGTTTCCCTCAATTTTCAAATAAAACCATTAGTGCTCTTTACAGTGGAAACAAGAGTTCTAAAGATGATAATTTACTTTACACTAGGTTCCAGGAATGCCCAGTACATTCTATGTTGCTAATAAGTGCTAAGTAACAAGTATTGAGGTAGGAGGCATGATTTAATCCCTTAATGTTGCCATTAAGTTTTAAAGTCAGTAAATCTAGATAATAAGCAAAGAGTTGTATCTTTATTTGGCATTGAAAGTGCTTAATAAAGGTGCTTGGACCTTTCTCAGCTCCTGTCTTTCTGAAGCTATATTTTATTCGACTGTCAACCAAGAGCTTAATTTGAACGTATTATATAATTGCTGGGACGTAGTAGTGCATGTATGAAAGCAGTGAATTATTGAATATTTTTGAAGTTCTAATTACATTTGGGTTTGCTTTTCTTTTCAGAAGCTGGCTGTTCGCCAATGCAGCAGAGGATGCAGCAAGTTCTAGTATTGACAGCTATGTGTTTCTAGCTCACTTAGTATGAGTTACTTACAAGTAAAGTTACACATGGTTAGGTAGCCAGAATGGTGCCTATTAGCATAAATCTCAAAAATTCTGTCGTGTCTGTTTATTTTGTATTTCTAACCATGGGATGCTTAACTTTAGAATACCTCTGTACGTTTTTGTACCATTAACAGTCCTTTTTGATTGTGTGTCTGTGGCATTTACTACCTTTTGAGTGTAGTAAATGGATACATGAGTGACCCTTTTTATTGAATCCTTCCTGCATCTTCTTCATCCAGTGGCCGTGGTTCATTTCTCCTTCAGATCTCATTGCAATTCCTGTCTCTGCTGACATCTCACCTGTATTCTGTTCCTCTTGATTTGGCTGAGTGTGAGACTAATGCCTACAGACAGTGTGCATACACCTCTTAGCTTTCTAGGGTTGTCTCAGTAAGGCTGAACTGTTAGGAAGTACTCTGTGAAACTGGGGATTATGTCCTGACAAGAAATCATGATTTAGTTTCAGAGTAGTCTCTATTCTGCAAGAGTATAGTCGAGTTGCAACAGCTGAGGTTGCTTTATGAAGGGTGCCTACTCAGTTTGAAAGCTTAATATTATCAATTCTGTGTCTGTTAACTGACGCTAAATAACAGTCTGTAGGGTTTTTAAAAAGTGAAGCAGCAGGGAAATGACTCACTACTTTAAGTCTCAAAAGTATGAGTGAATGTATCTTGCAGTCATTGTCTACATTGCTTGTTTCTTTTGGCAGAAATGGATACTCATACAAAGTGGCAGTGGCACTGTCCTTATTTCTTGGATGGCTTGGAGCAGATAGATTTTATCTAGGCTATCCTGCATTAGGTAAGTTTCTTTCTTATTTTTTCTTTGAGATAGAGCTTATTGTTATGACTGAGTTACATGTGTACATTTATGTTTTGAATAATGAAGGGTGACAGTCATGGTTTTAATATTTACAACTAGAATCCTTACTTTATTGTCAAGTAGGGTAAAATTCTGCATTATCTTCAGCCTGCTATTCTGTTGGAGTGAGTGGTGGTAAATGGATATGTAGTTGTTCCAAAAGATAAAATCCTAATGAGCAAACTTGATTATTGGTATTCATAGTTTTGCTTTATGTTTGCTTTGCATTGATATTTACTGCATCATTCTTTGTGAGGCACTGAAACAGAAGAGGTTTTGACTTATGTGCCAGCTACTTAAATGATGCTTGATTTTACTAGGAAAATAATGGAAAAATTTTGCAGTGTTTTGGGATATGGAATTTTTTCTGGCAAATAGATACCTTTAAAATAGCTCATAGTATTAATAACAGTTCTGTAGAAGCTGGGACCTTTAATAAAACCTACCTCTGGCTAGTGTTTTTAGGACCTTGTTCCCAGGGTGGTGTTGCCATTGGCTTTGAAATACAGGCATTATTTACTGGCTTTGTTTCTGAGCTGGGCAAATGGAGTAAATTTAAGCCTAGGTAGCATGGTGCAATGAATTAGGAAAAGCTACACGTTACTGCCACTTCAGCTTGGAGTTTTGAGTTTCTGCCCACTAAATGCAAATCCTTGTTGTTTTCATGACATTCTCTGTCCTCAATAATCTTGTGTTTAACATCTGTGTCTTTTTTTTCCCTGAGATTCTCTAATTAACACTTACTTTGTCCATCTGTTTCACAAAATGATGCATTTTTGGAAGTGGTCAACAAGGTGCATCTTTTTGTTATTCCATTGCATTTGGAATAATAATTTGCAGTCATTACTTTGTAATATATTGTCGTAATATAGATTTATAAATCCTCCATTCTTCTGTAGAAGTTCTTTATGGCTTATGCTTGTTAACCCTACTGGAATATACTGTAGCCAGTAACCAAAGTTAAAAGACTTAAAATTAAACTCTTCCACAGTCGCATTTTCAAGCTTTTGGCAAAAGCAAGTAGGTAAGAGTAGAAGATCAATACATTGGATTCCTTTACAGTGGTTGATTGGGGATTTTTGAGGTCATCCATGCCTTGGCAAAAAATGGTTAAGAAAGGTTAATATCATTGAAATACTTTGTGCAAGCATAATAAAGACTGTAAAACGCTCTTTGGTTTATTTTTTTTCCTTCTTTTTTTGCTTAAAGAGCACACAAATACAAGCTGTTGAATGTGAAGAAATCAGGAAAGCAACCTCTTCTTCTCCCACACACTGTGAACTAAACCATAAGTTACTACTGTGTAAGAGCACTATTTTTTCCCTCCATGCTTTAGAGGAGTTTATTTTCTCAGTGTGATCTGGTTGTTGGGGAGGGAAGTGAGGAGGAAGAGAAAAAATCAACTTTACCCTGCACTCCAGAAATACATGCCAGGTTCAGAAACAGTTCTACATCCAGTATAATGGAGCAGGCAGTTCCTCAAATAAACTGGAGGTGCTCTTGGAAATGCCAACTGGTGTTAAGGTTCAGGACCAGAGCTGGGAGAAGTGTCACAAATATCTTATATGGTGACTGCACTCAGCGCAGGTAATAACAAAGTAAACCATTTTCCAGAGTTTGGCATTATTTAATAATCTCAACTGTTGTTACCTAAGGCCAACATTTAGCTGGCTGTTTCCCTTGTTTTGCTTTGCTACTGCCAGGCTAGCTGTGTCTGGCTGCTGCAAGTCTCACAGGTCAGCCACTGGGAACAAGTTGTTTTAAACAATGAAGTACTTTGGGTTTTGCATGTTAAAGTGGCACCACTTTAGTTGCAATATGCGCATAAATTTTTTTTCTCTAATCAGCTAGAAGACCATCCTGCTACTTTACTACTCTTTCATCTTCTTGGTCGTTAGGTATTTTTCCCCTGTGCTCTCTGACTATTGTGTTGTTCCATGGAGAGGTTATAAACTCTCTCCGTGGCATTTATAAATCTGGCTAGTTTCATGTTGTCAACTCTGGGAGCTGTATCCAGACTGTGGGATGCTCTTCCTGCAGCATGCATGCAGTTACTCCTCCGTATGCAGCCTCATAAACAGGCCAAGGGAGAGAGGAGGTGGTATGTGGGAGAGAATGCTGCTTCTGAGAGAGAGGGAGCACAAAGGAGGAGGTGGAGGTCAGGAGACTTTAAGGTGTTTGACCAAGAGCAGGTTTATTCTTTGGAGAAGGGCTTTTACTAGAGGTTTTACTAGCAGGTGTCATGGAGCACAGCTCAACTTGTAGCTGTGGGGAAGAGGTGTTCTGGGATGCCACACTGGTGTTACCAGTGTGTTCTCTTGCCTCAGAAGTGTGCTGGGCTTTGTAAGCACAGGAAGGATATGTTTTTCAGCAGTGAGCTGTGTTTTCCCTGTACAGCATAGCCTACAACTGATTTAAATGCAACAGATAAACATTCCTCCTCATACTGCTTATGCCTGGGTAAAGAGACAAATGTCTTCAGAAGGAGTATCTCATTCTCAAAATAACCTAAGTGTTTGCATAGCTCAACTGGAGTATTACTTATATATGCTACTCATTGTATTGTATTCATTGTATAAGACACTGCTGATCTTAAAGCTAAATATAAGACAGCCTCCTTCTTCTGAAGGCATTTTCCAGATGAAGTCTGCCTTGCATGGCAACTTCTAATGAAACATTTATTTGTTAGTTGCTATTCCCATATATTTTCTATTAATCTTTCATTTATTCATACCAAAAAATAACATTTTTGAATACCAGTTAAAAAGAAATGTTTATATTTGTTTAATATGTATTCAAAATAAATTCCTATTTCAGCAAAAATACAAAAATGATACAAAGGATTGTTTGCCAAAGTAGCGTGTTCTGAAAATCAAATCAGTATGTGCTGCAACTCATAAGATGGTAGAAAGTCTCTTTCTATTCACAAGTAAATTTTGCAGCTCAAGTTGGGATTATTTCTGCCTGTGCCTAAATCAAAGGGAAGAAAATTTCCAGTTTTATGGTTATGAACTTTTGTCTTTCCTTGTTTAACAATACTTATCTGTTAGAAAAATGAAATTGTTAATGTTTAAAATCTTTGAAGTGTATTCAGGACGTAGAAATATGACTATGTGGTTTGTTTTTTCCCCTGATAATTAAAGATCTTTAACTTTTAGGTCTGTTTCTAGATGTGTGTGTGTATGTGTATATATACATATATTGTGCGATGGGGAGAGAGTTGGAATGTGATTGCCACAGAAACCTATGAACTTCATAGTGAATGACTTAAATCTATTTTCCTTTTTCAGGTTTGTTGAAGTTTTGCACTGTAGGATTTTGTGGAATAGGGAGCCTAATTGATTTCATACTTATTTCAATGCAGGTAAGTCAGGGCTTTCAAAATAAGCTACAAATATGGTTTTGTTAAAGCTTTGATTTAATTACTAATATTTTGTTAGCATTTTGGCCTTAAGAACTTTTTTGTATTGAAAAATGAAGGCATTTTTTTTAGCACTGTACATTGATATTGTAGAATATGGGCATGAAATATCAATATATTTGCTGTTTGAATTAAAAATTAGATTAGATATCTATAAATACTTGTAATGAATAGCTCGGAAGCTATCGCACCATAAATTCACTTTGTCAGAACCTGTGAGCTCTTTATGTGATACAGAATGTTGGACTTTGCATGAGATGTCCTGCTGTTCCCAAAATCCTGAAGCTCTGTGTTTGCACGTGCTTCATTCTCATGGAGCCCATCATCTGGGGTGTCCATGCAGTGTGCAGAAGGGGAGATTGCCATTTCTTTTTCCTCATCTCCTCCAAGTACAAGTCCCGTGTCACCCGAGAGCTGTCACTGTAGGATTCATGATGTTTAAATCCCCAGCTGGGGTGACATTTTGTGACATCATGAAATTGCCAAATTGTCTTATTCTGCAGTGCATCCATTTAGCATGAATTGCAAATTCCCTGTGATGAACTTAAAATGCATTTTGAATATGGGAATTGTTTATATGGGTTTCTAGATATATATATTTTAAAATTATGCACCTTTGTGTATACATCTTTTAAATCATATGCATTCTCAAATTCCTTTCTGTGCTATCACGTAGCTATCACATCTTGCCTCAAATCACTTACAGATGCAGTTGAGAGTATTTTTCTTTCATCTCTCCTTATTCATCTCTGTGGTGACCCCACATCAATTTAGCATTTACAGAACAAAAACCTCATGATTTTTTCTCCTTCTTTCCATTGCTTACCTGTGCACTATTTCAGAGATATTTGTCATCAACCTAATTGTCCCCTGCCTGCCCTCCTTTGTTCAAGAAGAGTGGTTTGGAGCCCATTCATGTGTTAGCCCCATTTTGTGACTCAAATCCTCATTGGCTTAACTTAGCAGCAGTGCCTGGCTGTGTAATTTGGTTGATTAGAAGCCATAGGGAAATGTTCCTTCTGAGACAGCGCTTGCTAAAACAGTTAAACTAAAGCATAACTTCAAAATAAATCTAGTTTCTGTTTGACTAATTAAGCATGACTAATTTTATGATGGGAAAATTAGCAGTAATTGAGACATTAGCACAAAGTATATATTTCACTTCGTATTGAGAAATCTTGGTTCTTTTTCTCTTGTAGATTGTCGGACCTTCGGATGGCTCTAGTTACATTATAGATTACTATGGAGCAAGGCTTACAAGGCTCACTATTACCAATGCCACATTCAGGAAAATGCAGACCTATCCTTAACCCTGGCAATAAGTGTCACAAATAGGTGCATTTCAGTTCCACAGATGGATCCAGTCGTCCACTGAAATTGCTGATGACTTATTAATTACACTTCATCAGAACTGAATGCTAAATGTACATGGAACAAAGATGATAGAATATGAAAATTCCTCAAGTGAATGAGTTTACCTCAAAGGCGCCAAGTTTCTTTGTGACTGCTCTATTTCTGTGAGCACATGGTTTGTTGCCAAGTTGTACCATTTGTGAAATGTGCAGACTTCTGCAATTTGCACTGACGTTCTTCTGTGTCTGTAAGTATAATTTAGAGTGTTATAGAGAGGTGGAGAAAGATTTGTTCAGAACAACTGTGCTGATCTTTAGTCCATTGAAATTGATGAGGGTTTTAGCATGGCTGGGCCAGGATTATACTTGGGGTCTGGTTTTGAAGCTATGTGTAGCAGTTTGTAAATGAACTTAAATATCCCAAACCACAAAAACGGCCTTTCTATCCTGTTAGTTAAAATCCAGATGGCCCTAAATCTTGTGCTGATGGATCCTTTGAAGTTCCATTAATTTAAATAATTATTTCTCTAAAGGTTAAAGACAAATTCTGGACAAGTTGCAAAATCTGGAGAGTGCTGATCAACATTAGAAATATGGAAGCATAAAAAAATAGAACTGTAGATAATAAATCACAGAAAAGGAGTGTGGATGTTGGGGTGCCCTGAGGTTAGGATAGGGAGTAATCATTCTGCTCATTTTGATTTTATCCCCTCCTTTGCAACCATCTGTAGTGAAATACTTACCTTTTATTTCTGAAAAGAAAGTGGTGTATGTATTTTACAGCTACAGAATGTCAAAAAAGTGAATTCTTTGTACTAACAAAGCCCTTAAAAGGATGTTGGTTTAGATCAGTTGTGTTTCAGTGAAATGAGTTCTGTGTCCTTCAAAGTTGTTTGACCAAAGTCTTTAGAACACCCAAGATTTACCTAGATATTCCTTTAAAGAAAAGTGTATACACACGGAGACATGTTAACAGAATCTTTGTGTTATTTGACCAATTTTAAACATTCCCTTCACCTTCTCTTGAAAACTGGCAAGAACTGAGTGAGAAATCCACGTGATACAAACTATAGTGTAGATAGTTTTCAAAACTTTGGGGCATTCTTTTGTTTTTTTCAGATGAAACTTTCAAAATGGTTCTAGTGTGTCCACAAAAGGTATTTTTAAGGGAATCACAAAAAATGAGATTCCCAGATTGATCTTTAAAAGTGCAATTTGTGGGGTTTAGACTCTCTTAAACCTACACTGGCTGGTGCACAGAAAG
Organism: Psittacus erithacus; assembly: GCA_009867235.2. Classification (NCBI taxonomy): domain Eukaryota; kingdom Metazoa; phylum Chordata; class Aves; order Psittaciformes; family Psittacidae; genus Psittacus; species Psittacus erithacus. The sequence goes on along the minus strand of WYDI02036481.1, from coordinate 25,182 downwards.
CTTTGTAAAGAAATCAAGGTTTTTTCTAAATTGGCATAACCTGACATATGTAATGAGAATAAATCACAGGGAGTGTTTTGTGCTTAACACTAATTCTTCCCTTCACACAAGGAAGATGTAGTTTTGGAATACTTGCGTTCTACTTCTTTGGGTTCAAAAAGGTAAGAACACTCTGTTAGCTTCGTTCACTTGCCTGATATGTGTTTTATCTCCCTTTTGTCTCTTTCACTGGATGCTCTTTGTACATTTTTGTTTCCTGAAACACTCTCAGAAGCAGACAGGAAGTAGATGGAAAATAAGTGTTTGAATCAAATAAAATCTCATGGCTAAGATCATCTTGTGGCTTGTCTGCTCTTTGTTTTTTGACCCTGAAGCTGATAATATAGCTATGAAAATAGGAAGATACAATGGACATTATAATAAAAAATACCCTTGGGCAACTCATCACACAGGATTTCATTTTAAAATGTATTTCCATGTGTACAAGTAGCAGAGAGCTTGGCTTAATGATTTCAGCAGCCCATCTTGAGCTTCATTATCTGTAAAAGAATATGGGAGCTGTTTTGTGTGAATCAGATGAAAATATGATTAGTTACCAGATCCATCAGATAGTTTGTTAATCCCAGAAGCCGTGTAGCCAACAGAGAGAAAGATTTGTTACTCCAAGTCACAGTGTTTACCTAGAAACAGAAGATGGGTGACACCTAATGCAGGGAATAAATGCTGTTATAGGACTCTCTCATCCTGATGCTCTCTGGTTTGAGATACCTGTGCATGCTCTTGTCAGGAACGCACTGCTTTGTCATCTCTTCCCTTGGGATGGCATTCCACTTGATCCTCTATCTTGTCTTAACAACTTCTTTTACAACCCTCTCTTTTGTCTGTAAAGCCTTTTAGAAATCAGTGCCGCAGATGGCATAACCTTTTCAACTTGTGTTGGGTACTGTTGAAACTATGTTCCATACATGAACACACTTATCTGCATTTCTACATACCTGTTTAATTGCCTAGCTGAAGTTTAGAGAGGGTTAACTGAGTAAGCAGATAGGAGCTGCAGGGCCAATAGTGAGGTCTTTGTTTTCATCATGCAATTATCAGATATGGCATGTTTGCCATAAGGGCTGTGAAAAGTGTGATGTGAGATGTAAAGCTGTCCCACTGTGCTAATAATAAATTGGCTACAGTAATATTTATCAAAATGTCTGTCCTGTGATGATTTTCTGTGTTGCTGCTTGCTTGAGCTTAATCCTGTCAATCAAGTTCTCCACTCCAGTGTTCCTGTAGTTCCCATTGCTCTGGCTGCGCTGAATAATCTTCTCTCTGGATTGTTTTCATGAAAACAGTTGCGAAGCCATAAAAATAATGAGACAATGCACTACGTCATCCTCCGGCCTCCTTCTCAGATAAAACGATAGCTGCTGGCCCTGCAGATATTCAGGAATCCTTTCAACATTCCAACAGGACTGAGAGGTATTATTCTGAATCTGTAAAAATAAAGAACATCATAAAATATAAAGGCCAGAGTTTAAAAAAAGAATTTGAAGTGCCTAGCCTTTGAAAACCTGTGTGGAGCTCTTCACTGAAGATGCTGCAGACCCATGCCAGGAGTTAAATCCAAATCTTCCCTAAGTGCCGGTACAGTTCAGTCATGGCAAAAATGACTCCATAAACCTGTCTTTTTTTCTTTTTTTTTAGTGTCCCTTTTAGGATTGTTCTGCAATGTGGTTAACCGTGATCTGAAAGAGCAGTAGCTGGTAGAAACACTCAGCTCCAGGCACTTTGCCGTCACACAGTGCAAAAGTGGTTGTACTTAAGTGTGCTTATTGTATTCACAAATTACTCTGTATTGTGTTTCATTGAATCATTGACTGGTTTGGGTTGGAAGGGGCCTTAAAGATCATCCTGTGTTTGGTCAGCCTGTGCATATTTCACTTGTGTTTAGAGCTTGTTTTCCAAAAGAGTGGATTTAGGGATATTTTGGAACAAACTGGCTTGTTATTCCTCCTGCTATTTAAATCACAACTATGCTATGGCAACTTCCTGTGACAGCGTTTTGTTATCCTAAGTGTTTCCCTCTCCACCACCACCCACCACTTATTACATGAAGATATCACTTCTGCTTTCAGGACCTGATAACACCTTGAATGTTAGGCTTTATTATGTTTCCAAAGATGTATTGCTGTATGTCTGCCAGTAAAACTTCTCAGCTCCACAGGAAGGTCTTTGTGTTTGAAATGCTCCATTAGAATTTTTTTGGAGAACATCTGTTGTCACCCCATCAAGAATTGTTTCCTTTGTTCCTCAGGAGTATATTCAGTTCTGTTTGCTTACACAGCTATGTCTATTCAGTCTCCTTGCATCTCTTCTCCATGTTTTGGGGGTTTTATTTTTAGATTCATTAGGTGTTTAGTCCATTCCTGTTGCTTGCTCTGCAGTTTTCAAGCCTGTTTCCTCCAGAAGATGGTGTCTAATACAATAAGATTGGGTCCTTAAGCACCCAGCTGGGGAAGTGCCAGAGGCAAGATCTTGCAGGCAACCATGCGTTTTCGTAGGACTGTCGCTAACTGTGTGACTGCCTTTTATTTCACCAACACATCATCCAGCCTTTCAAACTCAGTGTTGTCTCATCCCAAACTACTTTCCCATTTTCATTATTATCAATGATGACTGTATGGCTTCTTAAAGAAAAATGCATCATTTAAATTCATTTAAATCATGCTTTTTAACCAGCTACTATGTTCTGGGTTCAGCCTGCATCAGAGCCTGCAAAAAGGTGAAATATAAGATTATTGTTTGCATCTTCTGCCTGAATCTGAGGAGAAAAAATAGGTTAACTTTAGGCATCTGCTTAAGTGTTTTGCTAGACTGAAATCTGATCAAGACTCTTCCCACTTTCTCTCTGTCAATCCATCTGTGTTTCCCAGAGAACTTTCTAATCTCTGAATTGTAAGAGAAAATTGCATTCTGTATGGAACCCTTAGTACTGAGCGTCAGTGGCTAATAATATTTGAAACAGCTGTATGACATCCTGTGTATCATCCTTCTTTTCACTTCAGAGATGCTTTTTGTTGACTTTTGATCATCTCTCAACTCTGTTCATTATCGGCCGCCTTTGGACATCCTGCAGCAAGTTCCCAAGTACCTTTAGGAGAAGTTGGTCTCTTCAGTGCTGAATCACGTATGTAGAAATGTCATGGCATCAGGTCAGGGATCCTTTTATATATATGAGGCAAAGACACATTGGGGAGCAGTAGATGTCAATAAAAGGAGGTTGTAGGCTTCGGTTTCTGCAGTTGTGTCTGAAACTTAAAACGACGTTGCCTCTTTGCCTTTTGCTTCCTGAAGGTGGAGCCAAACCCCCTATCAGATCTCCAAATCTTCTGAAGTTGTTCTTTATGGTACAGCAGAGACTTAGCACTCTGGTATTTTTCCTTGCACAACAGAGAAAACTGGAAAGTGGATGTGAGGATTCTGTCCAGCCAAGATGCATTTTGCACCATGCTCACTCTCTAGATCTGAGAATGTAGCAAAGGAAAAGAAAGGAAATACCATACAAAGGGCAGTCTCAGTGCTGTTTGTGCCGTGTGTAGTGAGTATCTAGTTCCATAAACTCCCAGCAAAATAAAAGTGTCTAAAAAATCCTACTCATCTCCAATACAAACTCCATGCTTTTCCCAGTATTTCTGAGTCTTACTCTTCGTGCTTCATTATAGTCTTAAACATACTCAGGCTCTGATAATTCTCCATTCTACATTTGAATGGCTGCTTTCAAGTCTGCAGTGCTCTCTCTGAGAAGCACAGTTCCGAGGCTCTGCAGATGCATATGACACAGCAGAATTTTAGGCAGTATAAAAATTATAAAGATCAGTTTCCATTACTGTAATTACTATATAAATCCTATCTTTAAAAGGCTTAGAGCAGGCGTGTTTAACCTTGGTTTGAGCTGAGGCTTGGTCCAAGTCTGATAAGTTGATCACCATTTTTTCTCTTTTTCTTTATTTCTTTTCTCTGCAGCACCATAACTTAGTGGGGAGTGGGGTGGGGAGGGAGAAGGGATCCAGCACATCCTATGCACTCTGTCTGTGACAGGGTCGTGTGTGTGTAACCAAGCAGTATACCTGTCCCCAGCCAACAGCAAGACTAAATGAGATGTGCATTTTGTTACATCTGAAAAGCACCGTTTCTCCCCTTGGAACCTGTGGTACTGCAGGGCAGGTGTGTGAGACGGCTCGGAGACACACCATCCAGAGAGTGCAACTAGAAGCGCCTGGGTAAACCATCAGATCCTAAACTTTTTTTGAGGGCTGTAGAGGTAATTCCCATCATTTGCACCATCTCGACAAAAGCAAAGGTGTTGGTTTGCCCTGGTACTTCCCCTTTGTGTACCTGAGATGCCCAGAGCTGCCTCCAACTGCCTTTCAGGTCAAAGCATTCGATGCTGAGAAGTTGACAGCATAACATGCAAAGGTTGGTGTTACCCTGCTCCATTGCTGAAGCATGCCAGACTTAGCTGTAGGCCAGGAAGCAGCTTCAATATGAATACCCATTACTTGCTCAAAAGAAACCCTGCCACAGTGTTTTTCATGTCATGAACCTGGTCTGCGGTGGGTGCTTTGCCCCCTAGCCCATCAGGACTGTAGGAATGAAGTTATTAATGTATTCTGTTTCCTTTACACAGAGTCTTCTTCAAAGTTCCTCGGATTTACTGTAGGGAAAACATGGCGAGAACATGTAAGAGGAGATCACAGCCTGCAAAGAACTGACTGAGTGTTCACCTTGATCCTGACGAGACTGCCCACCATATGGATTGTGTTGGCAGAGGCAGAAGCCTGGGGAATGCAGAGGTGGGGGGTAATTTTTAGGTCTTTCATTCCACGGTCCCATTGATTCCAACCCTATTAAGAGGATGATGCATGCGACTTTTAAGTTATTTTGTTAACTAAGTGTAAGCAATGGATGTGTCATGCTAACAAACAGAATTGCTGGTGTGTCTAATACAGTATGTGAGTACAGCACAGTGAATTTAAAAGGTTGTGGTAATCTAAGAATGTTAAAAGGGAAATGTGTGCTGGGGGGGGAGAGTGTATGGGGGTTGGGAAGAAAAACGACTTACTTGACATTCCCTGTCTTCCTCCCAGCTCCTTTGCTAAAGTAGGAACAGAATCGGAACAAAAAAATGTTTGTTTTACAGCTGTACCAAGTTACGGCGTGGACTCGTGCTCCCCCCCTCCTCTCCCACTTGCATCAAGTACATCCTGTACTTTTGGCAACATGTTGACTGGATATTTAAAAGCTGTGAACTGTTCTGAAAGTTTCACATACTGGGTTATGGGCCATGTGTGTTTGATCAAAATTCAATTACTGCACTGTACCATGCTTGGAAACCTATCATCCCAAGTTATGAAGTATGACGAAATAGGCTAATCTAATTGGTTCAGTATGGGAGCAGTATCAACCAAGCTTGTTATGATAAATAGCTTCCTGTGTTAAAGGTTCTCTAGAGCTTAAGTATCTTGGCTCACCTCCCTCTACAAAATAAGAATAGTGTTCCCTGGGAACAGTTACATCACTGTCCCCCTCCTATATTCACAATTAAAGGTTTGTGGATTTTTTTTTTCATCTTGTTATTCCTTGAATAGATAATCCGTGGCCATCTACCCCCTTCCCCACTTTTCCAGCTCCTTCCCTGTTCCTCAGGTTAGGTGTGGTGCTTACCATGAGTCTGCCTATTCCGTTTCAGGGCCAGGTAAATCAAGCTTGACCAGGATGCCAAAACCCACCCTGGGCCAGAGGCTGCAGTTTGTGTGCTGGTGTGTCAGTACACGTGACATGCCTGTTTGTATAAAGATCAGGACTTTCTGATGTTAAGTTAAACGTGGAAGCACTTTAATCTTTCTGAGCACCTAATAAAAGAACTTCTGTATGGTGAATTTTATACCTATAGCTGCGCTATTATCTTCTTGAAACCGAAGTTATAGTTCATCAGTAGTTAAAGGCAAATCCAGTGTGTGAGTGCTGGATTATGACTAGGGAAGGACTATGTTCTAAGCCTGGATTTGTAGTCACTAAATTTGTCACTAAGACAGTGAGCTGTCTCACATAAGATGATACTGGCTTCGTGATTTTATCTGGTCCATCTTTGGCAAGAAGTACTTAGCTCGGATTTTGATGTCACGGTTACAGACAGTGTCAAGGGAAAACAAAAACAACACGGAAAAGCAGCTCCTTATGCTCTGGCAATTCAATTTTTGCCTTTCTTGAACCACTCCCCCACACGCCTCCTAACTCAGAAATCCCCTTCAGGCAAAAATAATTGCGTGGTGTGCATTTTACAGAGCTATGCTGTAGGCCTGATATTGCAAGGGCCTTTAGCGCTGCCGAAATTTCTCCCAAGAATAAAGTTATTCACTTACTTAAGTGCTGGTAGAATGAGTCCTTATGTAAGTGAGTCTTCGTATTAGCCCCAAGACTGCCTAATACCTGGATTAAGCGTGTATGGTGATTAATGCCTATTTACTATATCTGTTATCCCACTGCATTTTGCTCTTCAGCCTTGATTAAGCCCTTTGCTATACCATTTAAAATGTCCTGCTTAACCTTCTGCTTACAAATGTACACAGTGCTGAGGTCTGCATTTTTGACTAGAACAAGTTCTACCATAAATAATAGCATTTAATTTTAAAGTACAACGGCTACAGTCACCACTTGATTAAATGACAAAGACCAGCAATAGCAAACTAGGGAACACAGAGTTTTTTCACAACAAATGTCTACGTCCATGGAAGAGAAAGAAATATACCTTCCTGCTGCTGATTAGCACATTCTGTGCAGGTCTTTATTTTAGATGGCTATAGAAAATTATTACCAACAGAGCCTAAACAGTGACTCTCCGTGCTTTCCCCAAATATCTTTTGAAGGAGATAAACTCGATTAATCTCTCTTTATAAAGTTCCCACAAGAAAGCTCACAGACACAGTAGCTTTACCTTCAAAAATAGAATGTGACTGTAGGCACTTATGCTAATCTCTTTTTTGGCAAATCAGCTTTTTTTGTATTGAATCTTGCTTGATTGAATAGCACTGGAGCTGCCAGAGTAAATGCTATTATCAATGTACAGTAATTAAGGAAATAGTCCTTGTCACTCCAGCAGTGTCCAGGCAGTGCCTTCTGTAATAAAGTTAAATGATAAAGAAATCTGTTCAAGGTGTAGACACTGGACCAGGGGAGTTCTTGGTACACAGTAAAATAATGCAGTGTAGGATTACAGGTGATGGGGGAAAGTGTAAATGCCCATGGAATCTGTGCTGAATGCATGTTTTACTCTGAATGTCTAAATAGATGCTCGGCACTAAAACATGTAATTGTTCAATTTGTCATGTAATTTCCTGACTCAGGGCAGTTGAGCATCTCCCAGTCTCCACCCTTAAAAAATGTGTGTGAGGGAGAGGAGAGGGGAGACCCTTCCATCATTCAGCAACTTCAAAGATCTTTCCCCCCTTCAGGCAGCAGCCTGCACAAATGATAAACCTTGCTTTAAGATCAGCAGAGCCAGGCTCTGCCAAATCCACTTGGGGAGAGAATTCCAGTGAAAAGGACTTGTCATTCCTTCCCCCGCCCTTCCGTTTCACTTGAAACTTTACAGCCTGGAAGTACTTTGGTGGATGGCAATTGTTCCTGCAGCACCCAAAGAGAGACATTCCCCAAGGAGAGAGAAAAACCTTTGGACATCTTGCATGTTCTAACCTTATCGCATGCACCAAGAAGTGGAAAATGAAGTAAAGTTGGGTAATTCTGAGATGCCAGACATGCCTCTTATTAAATAGAGAACTCTCATCTGTGCTGCTGGAGTTTTCTCAGTGCTTCTCAGCTGCAGCCCCACGCAGAGATCATTGCGCTAAACTGCTCTGGCCTAAGACATGCTGAGGTCTGCATGATAGCAAAGAGCTTTTGTCCAACGAACGTACCTGCAGAAGATATGTTGTTTAATGGGCAATAAATAACAAGGGAAGGTATTTAATCAAGTGTGCCGGGAAATACTGCTTACTTAAAAATACACACATTTCAAACGATACAGCTTGTGGAGAGAATGCTTAAAGGGGAAGGCAAAAGAGTTCATAGTGAGGCAGCTGAATTTCATCCTGCTGCTAGTATGACACACAGAGAAGGATTCCAGCCCTTACCTTGTTTTTCCCCATCAGCCCATGTCTTATTTAAGCTCTCTATAATAATTGTCATATTTCATAAATCTGGCAGTTTTGCTTGGGCATACATTACCAGGGATTTTAGCATTCCCTGCAACACTCCCTTTTAATGCATTGGCATTCTGAAAGCTGGGCATCGTGACCTCTCCATTAAATCTTTGACACAATGAAGTGTCTTCTAAATAAAATAATTCAGAGGGATCGATCCAGTGAACTTCAGGGTGCACCTTTTCAATTATTTTTTAAAGATGGAAGTGTTTTGTGCATATTGAGAGCTAGATTTGTGGGGCAGAGAGGGAGCGGAGCCACGCCTTGAGCGTGGACCTGAGCTCCACTCCAACAGAAGCTTATAGAAATGCTCAGAAGGGAGCAAGCACGAGGGCTGTTCCCATGCTTCCAGCATGACTCTGAACTTGGCTTTGCTGGATCCGGGCCTCTTTTCTGTTGTATGTAAAACATCAATGTTCTATGTATTGTTCCAAAGGATTTGGGGTGTTTTTTTACATACCCCTAGCTCGACCTTCAGAACTGTCCACTTGAATCTGAGCAGAAGTGCTCCGGTCAGGACTCAAATACAAATGATATCCCAGGCAGCGGGTTTTTTAATTGAGGCACGCCAAATACCAAAGGCAGATGCTTTTTCATTCTGTAGCTCCTGGATACGTGGTCTACTTTTCAGTTTCAAGGACAAAGGAAACACTTCTCCAATTAGATGAGGCATGAGATTGTGACATACGGGCTCGTTCCTGAAATAAAAAAATGCTGGAAAAAGATATTTAACCCAAAGTCAGTAAGTGCTGTTAAAATAATGAATGCTCCATAAATCCAGCCATACGTACAGCCTGTGTTCAGAGCTGTGCTCTTTTGGTCACTGAGAAGGGATCGCCCAGGATAAAGCCCCACGCAACTCACTTGTCCAAATTGCATTTTGAAGGCCTTACCTTTAAAACAGGATATACAAAAGTGTAAGCCAATTAAACTGTGAGGCAGACTTCTGCTATCTTCTCCCATCTGATATCTCTATCGAGTCAGCTCGGATGATATCAAACACGATTTGGTTGTCAGAACAGCTGAGTTTCCCCCCCATGCTCACCAAAGACAAGGGAATCTCTTGCTCCTCTTAGGAAGCTTGTCGGAGCTGATTTTTTAATAGGAATCTGGCTTGCTCAAGGTAATGAGGCTTTTGTCTGCTGTTGGGAGTAAGTGGTTAATGCTTTATCCACATCACACCTGAGTCCTGAGTGTCCTAGAAGCACACTTGAGTGTCTGCACGAGGAACATCACATGTCTTTGTCAGAAGCTGGATGAATTGGGGTCTGCATCGTTTCTCTCCCTGTATCTGGCAATGGGGGCAATAGTTGAACTTGTGAATAATTACAGCTCTTCTGTTTCCAGCCTCAGAGCTGAGATGTGCTTGCTGTAGTCTTAGGTTTACCAGGCAGCTGGAACCGTTGACTGATAATTGCTGCGAGTTTCTGATCCTCCAGAAGAGTGAAGAGCTTCCCCTGTCCTCCACCTCTTGTTGGTACAGTTTGCTTTGCTGGAATTACTGAAATTGGTGTTATCGACACCGCACGGAGGGCTGGAGTCTCAGGTGCTGGGAATTCATGTTGCCTGTGTAATGACATCAGTTTACAGCCTGATCTGCTGTCTTGTCCTTTTTCATAGAGTGTTGCTTAAAGCGGAATTGCAATCTCTCATCAAAACAGGGTGTGGGGCTGAGTGATACTGGAACAAATGGAAGTGACTGGAAAAATTGCTCTTGTTCTCCCAGCCAGGCCCAGCTGCCATTTTGATTTCTCTCCACCTTGGTGGCTGGCTCTGGACCTTTCCTGCCATACGCTACTGCAGAGTCATTAGTTATGTATGACATCTAATGAAGCCCCAAACCATGGCGGTCTCCAGGATCCCTGGACCCCTGTTGATTCTGGCCAAGCAGCAGCACTCTTTGAACCCTTCCCAGCCCCAGCTGCAGCACAGATCCGGCTGGAAGCTGCATCTGTGCCTATTGGCGAGGTCCCAGCGAGGGGCAGCCGCAGCACTGCTGCACTGAGAGCACCAATGCCAATCCCCACCTGTGGGAACCCCCTGGAGATGTAGGGAATGGAGGGGGCAGCAGGAGGGAGCCCCAGACACCAAAGGTGATTGAAACAAGCACTGCCCATAGCAGCTCTGAGAGCTGAGATCAGTGGCAGGACTTGACTTTAGGATCTATTGCCTTGGACTGGCTCAGCATGCTCACCAACGAGCTAGACTCTCATGCAATCACGTTACTATTGCTCCCACTGCTTTTAAGAGAGCTTGTACAGAGCTCTTTTACTTCTGCAGTTTGCACATGCATAAAAGCTATCCAGAATACAGTGAGGTGAGGAAGAAACATCATGAATTTTCATCATATTGGTATTTCTGGCGCAATTTACATCATGGCTGAGTCCCTGCTGAGGAGGAGCAATAAATACCCTCTGCAAAGCTCGTATCGCAATGGATGGGAGAGGAAACAGCGACCCGAAGGGTGTCACATTCTGGAAACCCGACCTGGAAAGAAGGATCCACAATTAACAAGATGGGTAAGGGAGTCTCTGAGTCTTAGCAGAGCCCTTTGATTATCATAAAAAGAAAGTGGGTGACAAGCAGTTTTAAAGCATCCGTGTATTATCAATGATTTTTCTGGTGATAAGATGAATTCAAAGGGGTGCTATTAGCATTCTGGACAGAGAAAGAGCAGATCTATAGCATGGCTCTCCATAAATGCGTTGCTGCAGTAAACTTCTTTAGCACTTTGCAATTCACATCTGATCTCTGCTGACCTTTTTTTTTTTCCTCCTAATTAAACCTTTAGCTTGCAAATGAGCCATTTCCTACATCAAACCGGTGTACGGCAAAGGAGGAAATTCTACCCGGGATTTATGAGTTGCTGGTGACCTAACTGTCTATCACAACCTTTCCTAATTGATCTCTCTTTGAATTAAATTTGACCAATTACTTTCTCCTAGGTGAACAAAGATAAGACTACCCTTAAGAGCTATTGTGCCGACGGTGGAGAACAAAGACGGGTGTACATAGTGGATGGAAGATAACAATCCATATCGCGCACGTAGGGAGGAAAATGAAGGCCAACTGCCTCCAGCACCCAAACCCGCTGGTTATCTCATCCAGATGTTTCCCAGAGCAGTGTTTGTTTGAAGAAACTGGTTTTGAAGGGGTGTGCATGGGGTGGCTTCGACTGCTGCTGGTGTGAGCTTTGTTCATGTTCTCACCTGGTGTCATTCCTGCCCTGGTTTTGGAGCTAGATGATCAAACCAACCTCTTCCAGGTTGCTCATGCCCCATGGTCCTCTTCCAGCACGAAGATGTGGCAGCCTTTAAAGTCCTTTTCCAGTGTACCATCCAAGAGGAAATTCCCCAAATCATGAAACAGCCATGCCTGCACTGGTCTTGTTCCATAATGAGAACTTGGGGAATGAAATACTTGAGATGGGTGTAAGAGCACAGTGCTGAACTGCTGACCTCAAGAACTCAAACATATTCCTGTCTGCACTATAGTTCTTCACAAGTCCTGATACATCCCTTACCCTTCCCTGTAGCCGAACCATGAGAGTTTGGCTGGGGCAGCATCCTGTGACAGTGGGGAAAGACCCTTGGTTTGGCCTGACAGCAAGAAGCCAGAACTGCACCACCCAGCAACAACACAAGGGGAGTTAAATCAGTGCTGTCCATTAAAAAAACATGAGCCTCACCTCAAAACCCTTTTTCAGAAGTATATTTTATCTGATTTATCTGATTTTCCTTCATCTCCTGGCTCCATAGCGTGCATTTTCAAACATTGCTTCTGCAGCTGAAATGATGAGAGATTTCCTTTCCTCTAGTGGGAAGCCAGAAGGCTCCCATCCATGCAGGACTGCCTGTGCTGCTGCAGCTTCACAGCTACCAAAACCACCCTCCACACCTCCAAAAGGATTCACAAATATTCCTTAGAAATAAGAAAAACTCCCCTAAACCCCAGCTCTGGGGCTGTAAAGGAGAGGGAACCACAGCACAATGACATGAGAAGCATCCCACAGCAAAGAAAATGCTAGGGAAATGGCTTTTCCTTCATCCAGATGGGTTGTGGATTGTGTACCAACTAGGTCCATAAAAGCTGTATTTGCTAGAAAAATGATTAAGATGTGTAACATGGATAACTTAAGGGAATACTGTAGTTCATAAGGGCTGTGGGGGTGCTGGCACCCATTGGGAAGGGCAGAGGCTGGCTCCAGCATGGGGTGCTGAGGGAAGAGGGGACCTTTAGGAAGTTTTATGCTGGGGATTTTTGAATTGTCACTGTTAGCCTCTTTTAATGAGGAAAACCAAACCATTTCCCTGCATGGAGAAACTGAGGCTGCTTGGCACCCCTGGAGATAGGCAATAATTGGGCAAACGCCCTGCTGGGGTGTTTCTTAAGGCACAAACCTCCCCTTTGAGGTCCCCTTGGTGTTAGTGACCGGGCTGAGAGGTGTTTGTGCCTCGCAGCCGAGTCCCCGGTGTTCCGCAGGCTGCTCCTTGCACAAGGTGGCTCGGTTCAGGAGGTTAAAAGTTATCCAGTGGAAATCAGCGTTAATAGAAAGGGTCCCATCTGCTGCAGCGCACAACTCACGGCCCCTCCTGCCGCAGCCTTCCCCGCACCGCACTGCAGGCGAAGGAGCCGCAGCGCCCGGCCATGGCTGCGCAGCTCCCGGCCAGCCCGGATCTCATGGAATATTAAAGCTCAGAGGCAAAACGGGCAGTGACAAATCGCTGGCGGGGAACGAACAAACAGAGCGGTCCCTCATGCGGCTGTCCCTGCGCGGGGGTTGCCGAGCGCGGCCGCGCCGGCACGCACCGCTCCGTGCATGGGGATGGCAGCGCGGAAAGTTTGCTGAGGCGCGTGAGAAAACTTGGGAGGTGGAGATTCCTGTGCAGCCATCAGCTGCTTCTGAATGGGCGGGAAAGAGAGAGGGAAAGGGAGAAAGGGAGAGAGAGGAAGAGAGGAAAGGAAAAAAGAGAAAGGGAAAAGAAAAGGAAAGAAAAAAAGAAAAGAAAAGAAAAGAAAAGAAAAGAAAAGAAAAGAAAAGAAAAGAAAAGAAAAGAAAAGAA